>CAEGAE010002981.1:0-55746 GCA_903067095.1 Girardinus metallicus
CACAGGACAAACAATCATGCACTCACACACTCACACCTAGGGACAATTTGGAGAGGCCAATCAACCTGACAGTCATGATTTTGGACTGTGGGAGGAAGCCGGAGAACCCGGAGAGAACCCACCATGCACAGGGAGAACATGCAAACTCCGTGCAGAAAGACCCCAGGCTGGGAATCGAACCCAGAACCTTCTTGCTGCAAGGCAACAGCTCTACCAACTGCGCCACTGTGCAGCCCCTATATTTTATATATCTTATATATATCTCACTACCCTGCTGACACATTGAAAAAAAACCACACAGCTGATTTCATCTTCTTTGTGTCAGTTAAACATCCCACGGTGACAGCACAATCCAAACTAACTCCACCTGACCAACTTGCTACCAGGATAGAGGATTAAAGCTGGATTTTATGGATATCCTGGCTTAATTTAGCCTCGATTCACAAAACTAGTAACACATATGTTAGCATATGTGCTGCACAGGCGATTTATCCTGTGCAACCACTCTGCTACAGACCAGGCTAACAGCCAGGCTTAGTGAAGGCTGAAGCCTTATCTGCTCAGTCAGCGCTCACACTGATCAGAAACCAGTGAGGCTGTATTAAAAAACCACTAATTCACTTTGGTGTTCAGTGAAGTATTATAGTAATTTTAACATTATGATGATATAAAATACAACTATTCGTTTTAAAATGATCGATGTGGACTATGGGACTGTTTGCATTTCTGAAGACCGCTGTTCTAAGTTTGACAGAATGGCCTTGAATAGACCACTGCAGTGTTGAGGGGAGAACGAAACAAATGTATTGTAATTAAGTCAAGCCATATTAGCTGTAGCATACTTTGCATACTTTACTGATTAATTTTAACATAACTTAAAATGACGTTTAAAATTTAAATTATCTTTAGTTTTGGCATCTAGTTAAACAAATGCCCAGTTTAAATCACACAACATTTAAAAAAAGTACTTATTTACATAATAAACATCATAAACATGCCTTTTGTCTCAATCATGAGGGCTGATAATAAGACACATTTTTATATGCTTATGTTCTGTCTTGATTGCCGTTAAGCTGCCTTTGCACTGAGTGTTAAAAAACACTTAAAAAACAGTGCTTGTGATGCTTCAAAACAAAAAGCATCACAAATCAAACAGGAAGTTAACTATGGGTGCAACTAATTGAAGAGGATATAGGTCATATATCTTCTAAGTTATTAAGTAATTTGCACATTGTCGTAAACATTTTATCCACATTCTTCCCAGATACTGCAAAAGATTCCTATATTTAATCTTCATCTGTTGTCATGTTTGTTCTGTATGATTATTGATAAGATGTGGAACAAAAAAGAGCAACATGAATGAATCTGCTGACAGATTAACATGTTATAATATTGACTATTAATCAGATATCAAAGGTGATTCACTTTGGAAGGAATGTTACTCACATCTCTCTGTAGTTCGCTAGCTTGGAAGCCACATTAGCATCCAGATGTTCTTCTGTTCTCCTTTTCTTTTTGTCACCTCAGAAGGATTTTCCTTTCTGTCGTTATGTCAGGGATCCAATTAAATTTTGTTGCCAGTTTGTTATGTTCTTTCTCATAACTATATAGACTCAACGGAACCTCAGTGGAACGTGACTTACTTTATTAGACATTTGGCCGAAGAACATAGGGTGGAAGAACATATTTGGTGTTTTTCCACATAGAGCAGAAAGTCGCATCACTGAATACATGATACCGACTTCCACTGTCCATTTGTTAGGTTAAAGTTGTTTATTTGAGCAAATGACATGTATGAATATGACATGTTTTTAGTTAAGAATGGTTTAGAAATGCATATTTTTTGCTAGTTATGCATTCAATCGATCTGCTATGGTTTGGTGTTGTAGCAGCAGTTTGTTCTCCCCATGGATTCTCTCAGGGTACTCTGGTTTCCTAAAACATGACTGTAAGGTTGCGTGATTACTCTGACTGGTATGAGTGTGTGTGCGTGTAGGGGGCGTGTGTGTGGGTGTGTGCATTGTTATTCGTGTTGCTTTGGGATGTGCGCACTTCAGCATCGCAATAACTCTGTGTGAATCCATTCTGCTAAAGCTCCAATTGTAGGTTTTCCTGGTTGCCTACAACAACTCTCCACGTATAATCCAAGCATAAACAATAAAGCGAAACACTAGTGCAGTCTGCTGACAATATGAATATGGCATCAGTCCCACTGACATCTCACAATGTTTGGATGGTGTCGTGGGGTGATAGAATTTTCTGGTTTAACCTTGCTAATGCTAGTAGTCCATTTGAAGCCACTGCTGGCCTAGTCAAAGTTCACCCCCTCGCCATATTACAAATGCTTTTGACACCTCTGTGTGTCCAACCTGTCACTCAATGACTACTGGAGATAGGCACCAGCCCCTGGAAACCCTACGATGACATCAGTCTGGAGACGATGGATGTATATTTAGTTTAATGTCAGAAGAGAACTAAAGGTCACGAAGTGTAAATTTACCGTGTTCAGTTTAATCTACAACTAGACATAAAAAAAAGAGCTTTAAAGAAGCAGAAGATCCCAGCAGAGTTGAAGTTGTTGTGTAGTTGTCCTAAAACCAGAATAAATAACTGCAATGAAATCTCTTGTCTCATCACACAAATCAGATGATCAACAGCAGGATGTTGCCGCTGTCACAAACCATGAAGAAGAAAGGAAGTATTCGGAGGATGATGGTGGCGCTGCATGTTTTTTAATGACTTATCGCATGACCAAACTTATTCATGTCTGATTTTAATTGTGTTTCCTATTTAATGAAAACACCGCAATTGCAAAATTGTGTTTTTTTGTTGTTGGCAGAATGTGGAATGTGTGTACAAATTTTTTAAAAGGGAAAATATTTCAATTTGTTTTTTAAAGGTTTTGTTGGCATAGTGGCCTTTATTTGAAAGTAGTTTGACAGGAAACACGGTAATGAGAGAGGGGGAAGATATGCAGCAAATGTCGCTAGGCTGGGAATTGAACCTGTCACCACCACCACAAGGACTAAAGCCTCAATAAGTGGGTCGTGCTTTGCCCTTGCACCACCACAGCACCCCAATATTTCAATTTGTGACTGAATTTGTAAGTTCAACTAATAGCTCAGTTTTCAAGTATTAAAGTGAAAAAGTTTGTTTTTAAAAGCCTGAAACTACTAAAATGCCACACTACCAACATTAATGTTCAAAACAGAAGGTCAGGGATGAGAAAGGATGAGGATGTAAATGTGGGTTCAGTTTTAGTTTAAGTATTAATTAAGTCGTGACTCTCAAGTACTAGAAACAACAAAATCCCATTCTGATTAATGCGGTCCAGCTCTCTGTGATTGGCCACTGTGACGTTCACCTTCGTTTACGTTCACTCTCGACCTCGGATACAGGAAGCGCAGGAATCTTCTGCCAGGTCCTGCATTTAGAACCAATCAGCTGTTCACAGCTATTGTACGCAGATCGGAACATTATGCAGGCGAACACCCACAACCAGCTACTGGTTGGCTCCCAGCCTGCTGGGGCCGTGGCACTGGCACCGGGCGTGGAGATAACTCTGAGACTTTTACGGCGTCTCTCCGCAAATGTGTGTTAAAGTGAGTTTTGGACTGTATGCGTGTGTGTGTGCATATGTTTGTGTGTGTGAGAGGGTTGCGGTGTTGGCTGTGTGTGTTATTTTTAGGGGCAAATAAGCTCTAGTGGAGCCGGCAGCATATAAATACACCCAGACACTGGTGGGCACACGCACACAGACACACACACAGGGAGCATGGTGATGCAGTAACGCTAAGGGAACTTTTGATTTTGTTTCACCTTTCACCCTTCAGAATTTCCACCTCCTTTTCTTTTCAAGCAAACTTCTTCTTTATCGTTACCATTCTTTCTCTCACATCCTGTCCTCGGCGTTATCTTTCCTTCTGGTGCCGCCTCCCTCCCACATGTAGTCACAAGGCCATTTTGAGTATTATGACTGAAGATTTGACCCACCCAGTCCGTAATACAAAGACCCACACACCTACCTATTGTGAGAACCGAAGCTCCTTAAGCCCGAAAACTACTGGATGTCATTCTTGCCTCACTTTTTTTTTTTTTTTTATTTGGGTTTTTATTTACCTGTTTTTTTTTTCAAACATATTCAGTTTTTTTCTTCAGTTGTGTTTTCAAACTTAGGAAGCTTATTTTGAATCATAAAAGCAAAAAATAAAGAGTGAAACTATTCATGAATCATGAGAGACTTCTTCAGCCAAACAGTGAAGAATCAACAGGCTGGCAGCTCCAACAAATGAAGGAGTTCTGGCTTTGTTCACGTTCTTGTCGGGACGGTTTGTGGGACGACATGCAGTCGTCCAGCAGACGACTCCTTTCTTATCTTCTCTGTTCAATTCATTGTTGGTGCAAAATATGCCGTCCATTCAGCCTCTTTGTCACACTCTCAGATTTGAAGCGGAGTACAGCAGGACCAGCTTTTGATCTTACAGACTATGAGCAGTCAAAACAATGATGGAGGACGATGGAGAGAAGCTCTGAGAAAGCACAACACGGCGCAACAAGGACACATCTGTTGCCCGATTCTGGGTTTAACGCAGGACTTTTTACAAACATGTTAGAGAGATTTATATTGTAAAAAGAAAAAACAGAAGTATTCTCATCCTGAACATGTTAAAACCCCAAACTTCAATGTATGTTTTTGGGGATGTTATGTGAGAGTCATAACTTGATGAAGTGGCTTTGAAAACATGCATAATTTGAGAACAATTCTTTTTTCTCCAATTGAATATCTAAAAGCATGAACAGTGGGTTTGTGGAGCTGGGAGCATGGATCATGTTGAATTTTCAATTGGAGATCAATCGAACCGATTGATCTCCAATTGAAAATTATGGAAGAGAAACAAGAATAAAGTTACGGTTGAAAGAATCAAATAAAAAGGTCTTGTTTGTAGTTTTAGATAACCAGAAAAGAGAAAGAATTTGGTCTGGTCAGATTTAACAAAGATTTACATTTTTCACCTACATGTTAATGCTGTTCACCATCCAAAGGATTACAAAGTGCTGGGGTTGTCGTGGTGATAATATATATGGAGCTAATTCCAGGGCAAAAATGGGAGAAAACCTGGAAAACAACTGAGGCTTACATTCCAGCTGGACAGGACTAAACATACTGGGATGGAAGCATATCCAGGTGTTAGAAAGGCCTAGTCAAAGTGTAAGCATAAATCCATTTGAAAATTGGCAACAACACAAATTTGGTTTATACTTTTCCACCACTTTGACTGAGTTTCAGGTACTTTTCCATTAAAACAGGCAAGAATTTCAATCTCTTGATGTGCAAAGATGGAGACAAACCCTAATGGCTCTACAAGGGGCTGAATGACACACTTTCTGTTTTTTTTTTTTTTTTGGTGTTTTAAAAATCATCAACATATGAAAATGTTCACAAAGTATGAATAGTTTGCGAGGCACATTATAAGACATTTCTTTCTCATGATAAATTCTCATGCTCTGTTTCACGTTAGCGTTTAATCTGTTCTTCTTCTTTGGCTCTAACAACTGTCAGACTGCAGATTTTATAAATTAGTCACATTTTCCTTTGACTGCAGGTTGTTTATGTTAGGAAAAATTGTTAACTTCAACCTGTTTCCAACCACTCATGTGGTGCCCATGCTTTGTTCTGTATTGTGAAATATGCTCTGACATTCTTTTCAAAAACTGCCCTGATATTAAAGGTCAGCTGGAAAATCAGCCATAGCTTTATCATTTAGATCAGCACGGACACATTAACTGTAAAAAAAAAAAAATGGATGTAGTTGTCATGATCGAATAAAATATTGAGTACAACTGTAAGAAAAATGTAAAAAAAAAAAAAATGGCAAACTAGAACTTTTCAGCAGCAAGTGGGACTTATTTGCAAACACTGTAAATATGGTCTGTGATTTTTCAATTTAAAAGCACCTTTTAAAGAATTTGTTTCAGCCCAAGTCATGAATGGAAAAATAAAATAAAATGAGTAAATGGTCAACAACACAGGAAACAACGTATGACCCAAAGATTTGGAAATTGACTTTTTTTTTTTTTAAATAAGAAAACAGTCTAAAGCCCTTTTTTGTGTTTCAGATCTTTAATGAGATTTAGATTTCAGAAAAAAAATTGTTATTGTTGAGCAACTATAAAACAAAATTTATAGTAAACAAATGTTTGCATCTTCAATTCAATACATTCTGTTACCGCCGGTAGGTTAAATTAGCCATTTCCAACACACAGGACAAACAGTAGAAACTGTAAGAGAAATCAAATTGCTAATTCCACCAGAGAAGTCAAACTTTTCTTAATTCTGTTCAAATTTTGTCTATTTTTCTACTGAAAATAATCACTGGTGTATGGAGCACCAACAAGCGCTGAGCTGCTTTACTGCAATCTTTTGCATAGTCTTGCAGATTTTGTCAAAATTTTATAACTTATCAGAGATAAAGATTATATTATCTGATTGCTAATCATTCATATGTGGCCTGGTGAGCCTCACTGCAAATCAAAAGAGGACAGTGGATGATTTTCAGACGTTTGATAAGATCGGTAGATAAAATCCCTTAAACTCTCGTATAACTTTCAGCCGGTCATCAATCTCCCAAAGAGTTTCAAATTGGGCCCATTTTATCAGCACCGCTAGAAATCAGAACTGGTTAAAATTGGCATAAGCTGGTCTAATCTTTTCAATTACTTGACACTGAGAGCAGAACTTTGTGCTTTTAAAGAGATATATAAATATATATTTTATATAGATATATAAAACATAGAAATGTAAAATGTATAATTGGACAAGTAAATCAGTCATTTAAAAAAGTGTCTCCAAACTTTTTACATTTTAATATTTTCGCATATCCTAAAAGTTTAATTTCCTGAAAACCACATATACTATTGTGGTGTGATCTGTCTTCCATGTTTTTTTGATACAAAAATAATGGCACATTTATTTTTGAATTAATGAACCTTTTGATTCCCTCCAACAGATTTGTATTTATAGCACCAATTTTACACTTAAAAGTGACGCTTTCCATTCCGTTGTTTAAATCTAAACAAAAACACATAGAAATATGTTTTATTTCTGAATTTTTTCATCATGTAGTTTTATGTAAAACAGCTTAGATAGTGTGATGAACATAATGAGAGCTTGTTTTATCTGAAGCCAAATATAGCATGACGGCCGGCATCAAAATGAGAGAACAGCGCCTTCTACAGGCCACAATCTGCTGTGCCTGCTGTGTTTTCTCTGCTGAGGAAGACATCGAGGGTTAATTCAGGTCATTTGCACCTTAAATCTGCCAAAGGAGCTTCATGTGAAAGCTTCATTCAGCCTAATTTATTTCACTAAAATCTGTTCAGAGACTCTGAATCTTCGGTTTTCTACCTCAGTCCAGAAGAAGCTGTTCTTCCAGTTTGTCGCTGCGTTTGCTATATATACATCTGTTCCTGTGAAGCATCAGTGTGTGCTCAGAGCCAGCAGGGTAAACGCGAGGATATTTTCACATAAATACACATTTAAAAAAGATGGAGGTGTGCAGCAGCATACAGATTCATGTCCTGTTTTCTGAAGAGGTTTGTCCAAGTCCAACACTGTGAAGCGGCCTTTAACAGAGCCTTCTGTGATGACTTCTATTTGCTCCTTTCTTCAGTCTTTTTTTAAATTATTTAAAAAAAAAACTTGCAAAAAGGTAAAATAGATAAATAAATAAAAATCCTGGAAATCATAGAAGTTTTATGAAATGTAGGAAACATCTGAATCTACAACTTGTCTATTAATTTGCCAGCACAAATTCACATCAAAGAAGACATTAAAGGTGACATTATGCTTCCTTTTAAACAAACTAAGATAGGACCGTGGTCTATACAAAACATGTTCACTAAATTTTTTGCACAAAATCGTTCCAAGGTAATGAGGTTTCACCTGCTCCGTTCTTTCTATTTTCAGCCACTTTTAATACGAGTTGTTTCAAGCTAACGTCACTTTTATGCAAATAAGCTACTGCTGGCCACGCCCCCAAGTCAAAGTGAACACATACACTTCATACACATCAAAACCCATTAAATGATTGGGATTTATTAGGCATGGACTGTTTCTAGAAGCAACAGAGACTCAATTGGAAGAACAAAAATGCCCAAAAAATGATTTTTATGTTTGCGTAGTAGATCCCTTTAAAGGTTTTTTTTTTTAAGATTTTTTTTTTTATCTCATATTAAGCTCATGTTCGGTTTACATGAGAGTTATTTTAGGTGTATAAAAGTATTTTTGTTGTTTAGCCTGCGCGTCTACATTGATCTGGCATTCCGGGACACCAGAAGCAATCATTTTTGAAACCGTGGGGAAAAATGTCAAAGTTCATGTTTCACTGTGTACAGGCGAGCTGCGTCTTTTCAAAATCATGACCTCATAGCCCTGTCTCACTCTCACAAAAAGCAAACCTGGCACAGTTCAGTGCTTGTTGCATCGTTCAATGGCAGTGTCACAGCGCCACCGATTGGCCTGACAGACTTACTGCAGCGTTTTCCGTGCAGACACTTCCTGTCGCGAGGATGCACGACTTTTTTTCTTAATCATTTACGAAAATTTACCGTGTTGTTTAGTTATTCATCATCTCCTTCTTCAACTTCGTCAGTGACTTGCAAAGTATTTCTCATACTTTATCAATATAGTTTTAATGAGACCAGACAACGCAAAGTAGTGCAGAATTACGAAGTGGAAGGAAAAGGGGTTCAAATTTGAAAAAATCTAAAGTGTGTGACAAATATTTTTATTTTTATTATACTCTAAATTAAAATCAAGCAGCTTCAGAATGGATCTAATTAGTTAGTAGAGAACATAAATCCAGTTGTCAGACTTTTCTTATAGAACATCAGGGAATCAGTTGTGGAGATGCTTAGAATAAAACGGTTCTGAACCAGTTCTATCACCTAACAAAAGAGGACAGCATAACTGGAAGCCAACCAAGATATCAGCAAGCAGAACATTTATCATACAAACAGCCAGCAGCGCCCTGGTAACACTGGAGAAGTAGCTGAGATTTAAGGCTTTGATTTGGAGATTCTATCGGCACGACTGATTTATAGTTGTGCAGCCAAAAATGTGAGGAAAGGCCTGAAGAAGGGCTCAACTTTATATCTGTATTGTAGCATTTTCCGTGCGGACAGAGACTTATAACTAACTGCATAGGGAAAGGAAGTGAAGTTTTTTAACATTTAATTAGGCTTTTATTACAATAATCCATAGTTTTGGATAAAAATGTAAGCACTAACAAATGTATTGTGTTTATTTGTTAATGATATTTTCTATTTTGAATTGAGCTTACAGCTTCAAAATTTGCTGGTGTTCCATCAAATTTTAGTAAACACCTGATGTATCTGAGTATTTGCTGAGCTCATTATAGAAGCTACTTCTCAGAGAAACGCTGGTAAAAACATTGTTAAAGGGTTAATAGAGGAGCCATGTTGTGATGACTTCCTGAAGGCGGAGTTTCAGAAAGAGCAGGAGTTTCTTAAAGAGACAGAGGTCCAATTTCAATGCGTTAAAATACAAAGTCAGATTTCTTTAAGTCATATTTAATCCATACAACATTTTCATAACAACCGAAGGTAACATAGTTACTTGATTGTTCTATACAATGGCACTATGTGATTGAAAAATGCACAATAATGTCCCTTAGTTTTAGTTCTGCTCTTGATAATAACATGGTCCAGGAACCTAAATCCTGTTTTTTAACCATCTTTTCATCAACGTTTTTTACGCATTTTGAAGTGTAACATTAGAAAAGATCAATGGAAATGGCAAAATTCAAAACTGAGCAATCTGAGCAAAAGGTTCTGACTTTGAGCACAAGTGGACTTGGGTGTCACGGGAAAATTGTTGATCTAAAGCCCACCGGCAAGTCCTTTTGAATTACTGAAAAATAAAAGCAGAGGTTTTGAATTGACCTTTAATCTCAGACTTCTATCTGCTTATGTGATCTTAAACGAGGTGAGGGGCTAAAACTCCTCTATCCACCTTACTCCTCGGAGACTTAGGATTATGGGTCTTACTTCCGGCGCCCACCGAAAATAGCAGTATTTCACTGTAATATTTAGTAAAACATGCCACATGCCATCAGAGTGTTGCTCAGTACAGAGGACCGTAATTGTGAGTTTAATCACGGGGCGCGACAGGAAAATGAGCGTTAAGTTTTGTAACGGAATGACCGTGAGTTAGCATCGCTGCTAGCAGCTTGCTTCTCTGAATAATGGACAGTAATAAAGAGAAAAGCAAGTGAAGCTCTGAGCTGAAGTTTTGTTCCGACAGTGTAAAACAACAGAACTATATTTTTTAAATTTCAAATTTCGTTTGAATTTTAAAAATAATAAAGTTCATGATCTTAGTCTTTATAAATATGTTTGGGCCAGCAATAATTTTTTTATAAGACAAAATAAAATATCTTGGTTCATTTAGTCCATCACAACCAGAACCTCGAGGTTCTCCGTTGCTGAGTGTCGCTGCAAATCAGCCGAGAAATGACCGTAGCTGCTGCGCTCCAGACCGTAATATGGACAATCTCCCCACTGGACTAGAACCGAACCGAACCGCACCGCACATTAACGTGTTTCATCGCCTACCGACAAATAAGGAAACAAAAAGAATTTGGCTAAAATCTCTAAACTTGAACAAAGAACCCAAAATGCTTTATGTGTGCTCGTTTCACTGTGTGGACAAATAACCAACGGAAGAAAATCCGATCTGCATCCGAAGCAACCGAGTCAGTGAAGTAGCTAACTATGCTAGTGCGGGTTATTTGCGGCCATTTCTTAAAGTCGCCATCCCTCCCCGCAGTAGCTGCAAGTATCTGTAAAACAATATTATAATATGCTAACGAGGGTTAGTTGATTTTATGTTTGTGTTTTTGTGAAGTACTTTGTGATTTTAATGTCTGTGATAGGTGCTATATTATTATATTTTACTTATTGATTAGTGTTTTAGGGATGGGTACAGATGGGTACAGATTGGATTTTGTCTTCATGCAGTGCTTGTTGTACATACCGTATTCATGTCTATGATCCATACATCCTGTTTATTTTTTGACCGGTAAATCTTCGGAGCCACTACTGCCACCTACTGGAAGGAGGAGTTTGTGCCAGAAATGAGGAAACTGAAAAACGTGAGGCTTCTTCTGTGCGTAATTCATCCAAAATATCATGTTAGAGTCCGAGCCCTAATTTGTATTTATAGCAGCTTATATAGGTAAGCATTTGAATTGAAATATTTCAGACTCTGTTTAATAATAACAATGAAAAAAACAACAATAAAAATGCCTAAAATGATTCAGCTATATGTGGTTTTCTTGGGATTTCGTTAAAAATAACTTAACTTAATTGGGATTGTTTGTACTTGGATTAAAAATTGAATAAAATAAAAAAAAATTTCTGTGCAAATCATGAATTTATCTTGATGGTCCTGATACATCCCCGCTTAAAAATAAGGATTCTGTAATGAGAGGGTAAAAGTTAGTAATGAATATCACTTTCCTATCATACTAGATACAAAGGGTTTTGGTTTGCATGCTGCTTGGAATGACCTGTTGTCATGGTTCTCTGAGGCATACAGAGGGTCCCGGTGGGAGCTGGATGAGAGAGATGGATCGGGGTGCATTTGCAGGCTGCAGTGTGTTTGAGTTGCACTACACATCGCAAGCCTCCAGTGGGCTTAGGCCCCCAGGATTTAAACACGCAAACCATCAGGGGCCAAGGTGACAGACAGAGGAGAGGGAGAGGCAGGATGAGAAGAGGGTCCATGGTGTGAGTGCGTGCGTGTCCTTCCATGAGTTGACTCCCCTGCAGAGGTGTTTTGTTAACCTCATCTCTGGGAAACGAAGGGTGCACACAGCAGTATGAAAAAATAAAGTGAGACACCCGCCCCAGGCCTACGCTCAGCTTTTCTCTCACATGCACACACACACAAACATATCCAGAAAATTACCTGAATCCAATGTTTATTAAATGGTTCCAAGGTGAATGTCAGGCCAGTGTGATGGCGTTCTGAGTGCTTCCTGTCAGAGAAGCGCCTTTCTTCCCTGCTTATTGTTCTCACTTTGCAATTGTCTTACCCAAAAGTAGAAGTAGTGAAAAAAATCACATTTCCCAGTCCTGGGTATTCTGAATTGATTCAAAATGCTCAAAAATCAATTTTAAAATGTGTTTAAGTTGTACATCTTTGCCACTTCTATTTGTGAGTGTGCTGCATTTCGCCTCGTCTCTATGTATTTTTAGTAGGGTTGTTGTAAACTAAGTCAAGTGTTCTATCGATTATTCTTACGATTAAATAAGTAATAGTTTAAAAAGAATGATCAAATAAACTATTGGTAAATCTAGCATAACAGCAATATTACTATCTCATATCAACATCAGTCCAATTTTTCACAGTTGAGCCTCCCAAACAGTTACTTTTCTTTAGTTTAAAAAATTAACCTGTAACAATAATAGCTCACTTTCTAAGTTAAGCTGAAGAAAATTTATACAAAAATCTGAAATTATATACAATTTAATAATAAAGAGGCAGGCTCACAAATACTCATTAAAAAATGTCTATACTCCAGCTTTTGGTTTATGTATTTGTCTTCAGTCAATTTCTCACCTTGTCCAGCCATTTATAGCTTTTGTTTTTATGTGTTTATGACGGGATTTGATACTTTCATTCGTCACACACAGAAACATCTACAAGCTATGTACCACCACGATGGTACATAGCTGGTACACATTTGTTGAGACCGGGATGATATAAAATTTATTTTCCACTTCGTCCGTAAAACTACACTTACATTAAGCATTAACTACAGAACAGCTGCCCGCTGTGTTCAGTTTATCCGCTCCCCTGTATAAATTCTCCTGCCGCTGTCTACCCCGCCGTTCACTCTTCACCACCACTAGGCAGCATCTCTGGGAGGAGAAAGGCTGCTTTACTCCAGTCAATCTCAGAATGCTTATTGGTCCCCCAAATATAATAAAAACCTGGACGTTATCATAAATCAATAAACTCTTCCCAGACCGAACTTGAAAATTGGCCATTAGGCTGCTAGCACTTAGGACTTAGCAACAACTTATAGGCTTAAGAGAGAGCGCTGCCCAACACAAATGATGACACGGTGTGATAAATAATAAAACACAATTTAACGAGGCTTCAAGGCAGATACATTTTCTCAATCCGTTGAAATTGGGTCTCTGTCACTTTAAAAACTCCTGCTCTTTGTGAAGCTCCACCTTCAGTAAGTCATAACATCATGGCTCCTCTGTTAATCCCTTAGGAACGTATTTTTACCAGCGTTTCACTGAGAAGTGAAGCTTAACAGATCTGCAGTTTTACCTGGTGTTTGCTAATTGCTTTTGGCTAGTTTAAAGGAGCTGAGTGGGTGAGTTTCAGATGAAGGCTGCTCTATGAGGTGCTGCTAGGTCCACACAGATGTTTTGCATAGCTTTTGCATAGCTTA
The DNA here is from genome assembly GCA_903067095.1 of Girardinus metallicus. Lineage (NCBI taxonomy): Eukaryota > Metazoa > Chordata > Actinopteri > Cyprinodontiformes > Poeciliidae > Girardinus > Girardinus metallicus. The sequence goes on from CAEGAE010002981.1 coordinate 13,497, forward strand.
GACTCAAGGATTTCTCAAATATGCCTGAAAGTATCAGAGTAATACTCCAGGTATGTTTTTGATGACGGAATCTAAACTGATGAAATTTGGTACAGTCTGGATTTGTTTTAAATAAATGATCTATTTGTTTACAATGTCTTCTTCTCCTCTTTGTCAGTCACATAATTTAAACAGATCCTCTTGGTCCTTTGAATTGGAAAGTTGTTTCTGAATTTGATCATAGCCCTAAAATTCAGAATCGAATCGTCAGGCACTGAGAGATTTGCATCTGTTCCTTAATGGCGTCTCCCTATCCAGGGCAGCAGAACAAAAAGGCATCAAGCATCACACATGGCTTTGATGAACGTCATGAAACCTCACTGGAGCCAATCAGAGCAGCTGCAGCAGTCTGGGTTTGGACCAGATCCAACATGGATAGAAAGAGAAACACAGGTCACCCACCCAGCAACAACAGTTTACAATTCCTCCAATTGAATTTATAGAAGCAATCATTAATGAGTTTTAGTGATTGAAACTTTTTGTAGTTGATGACTTGTGGCACTAATATGTTGCATAAGGCGATTGCAGAAAAGAGCATTTGTACTGATGTGATGTCCTGAAGCTGCTGAGGTTCTATGTCTGTGTACCTCTGATGACAGGAACCGGAGGTCGGACCTTTTACTTCTAGAAGCTGCACTCAGGCATTTGACAAAGTTTGTGTGTCAGATGAATTAGTCACCACTTTCATCAGGCAGCTGCAGCATGAAGTTGATTGACTTTAGCAAACAAAGCCGTCCAACTAGATGTTTTTTTCCACCTGACGAAAGACGGTTTGGCCAAATGAACTTTTGTTCAATAGCCCATTTCCATTTGTACACGTTTTCCTCACTCTCCTCTTTCTTTATCCTCATCTCAATGGCTCCACCGCATGACTAGAACCTTAAAGCTGCAGTATGTAACTTAAAAAATATATGGCTTTTTACGTATTTGTTAAAACTGTCACCTTGTCATGACTGTAAAATATGAGACAGATAATCTGTGAAAAGGTCAATCTCCTCCACCTCCTCTCCTGAGCTGCTATTGCCGTCTGAAGCAATGCACCAAATACAACCAATCAGAAGCCAGGAGGTGGGGCTTATCGCTGTCAGTCTACCTTGCGTACTTGCTGTTCAACGTGCTAATGTTACAGGAAAACTGTTTAAACTCTGATTGGTTGCTTCTAGTTAGCACTGGAGGAAAGCAGAAGAGCTTGATTTTTTCACAGATTATCCATCTCATGCCAAACTGTCACAACATGGTGACAGTTTCAGCGAATAAAAAACATTTGTTTTGATCGTTGCCTCTAAGTTTTCTTATGGATGTCTTGTGTTACATTCACACACCAAGCAATTCTATTCTTTTTCCAGATGCGACCTATATCCGATGTTTTTCACAGCAGTCTGAACTTTCCGATCTTTTCACCCCTACCCCAAAAAAAAATATCCAATCTGTATGTGGAAATCGGATATGTATCCAGTTGTTTACAAGGCGTCTGCAGCCTGAATGGTCATGTCGCGTTTTCTCCGAACTTTACATCATTTTTTGAGATGGAATCCTGAAGAAGCTGCAGTCAAGAAGCTGGCGTGGTTTGAACGTTCTGAGATGGTGAGGTCAGCTTCGAGGGAAGAGCCGAGCCAATGTGGCTGAGATGTGGTGGAGTGGCAGAGAACAAGGTTATCACAGTGATGAGTGTTTAATACAGACTCTGTCTGGATGAGAAGAGAAAACAAGACCTTCAAAGAGACAAAGGAAAGGATGCGGGGGGGGAGAGGGGGCTATCTGAATTACTGAGAGGGTGAGAGAAGAAGGGCGTTAGTACCCATAGGAGGAATCTTTATTACAATACAGTGGTTAAAAAAGAGGGAACATAATGCAAGTTAGATGTAAAAATCCTCCCTTAAACTCAACAGTTTTAAGAAGTTATGTTACTTAAGACATAATAATAATAATCATTATTATGTTTATCATTTGCTTTGCAGTATTGATTACATGGTATAAAACACACATAGAAAAAAGACTTTGGATTCTATTTGAGTTATGTAAACAGCCTGACACACAGAAAGGCCTCTTCAGTCTGGCTGTGTGCCTTGCCTTGATTTAAATGGACAAACGGATTTACGGAGGTATGTGTGGTCTTGGAAACTCATAACCTCAAACTCATAAAACATGATGGAGAAACGCTAAGCAGATCCATGTCTGCAAAGAATAATGGTCCAAAAAGTCAGTTGTCTTGCTTTTCACAACATGCATTTTGATTTACAACTTTGTTCTTTTTATGCCTTGTGGAACTCACTTTACATAACCTCAAACAAACTGAGTGTCAGCTGCAGTTACTGTGGAGCAGTCTGAGGGTGTTTTCACACCTGGCAGTTTTCACTTAAATTGTAACATTAGTTACATGTTCAGCTCCTGCAGTTCTGTTTCACACTGAACTGTGTCAAATTAACTAAGGAAATATCTGTTCCTCCTCGCCTGTGGGGGCGCTCTGCACCAAGAACCACTAAAAGAAACAACACAAAAACCTCTGAAGAAGACACAGACAACTTTCTTCTTAATGAAATGTAAACAGAAATGGATTGGGGTCAGAACTGAGTGTTTCTGACTCCACTCAGGAGAATCAGAATTTCACTTTTGTCTTTGGCAAAAGACGACAAGTTATGTATCCTCCTAGCAGAAGACTTGCGTGTTTGTTTTGGTTGTAGTTACCCAGAATGCCCTGCACTTTAGTCCACTTCCTGCTTTTCAAATCTATTCAAATTCAAAAGCACATTACATAATGTTAAAAATAAAACAACTGTTGTTTTGTGCACATGTTTTCTAGCCACAGGCTAATTTGCAAATCCAGTCCTTCGTAGGACCTTCATTGAAAAACAGAAGAATTACCATAGAGGATATAGCCGTTCACCATCATCAGAGTAGAGGCCTAATTTACAAATGTTATAATATTTTACTTTTAGCTTTGAAAGAAAATAGTCTCTCATATTTACAAGCATGGAAAACTGATCTGCAAACAGAAATCCCTGAGGATGAATGGAATAACTCATGTCTATTGTCTCCAACGCAAACTATTAACAAGGTTTAGAATATTACAGTACAAATGGTTATTTAGAAAGTATATCACTCCTGCAAAACTTCACCATTTCAAATCAAATATTCCTGATGTGTATGTTAAATGTAATATAGATAAGGGTACTATTTTCCATTGTATGTGGCAATGTCTGGCGCTTCAAACTTTCTGGAAGGAGGTAATCATGTTCATTTCTCGTTTGATTGAACAGGATGTTCCAATGGACAGTAAACTTTGCTTGCTCCACATTTTTCCTGATGGCTTTAAAGGACCTACAAAGAGAAAGAAGCTTGTGTAAACATTTGATTGCTCTGAAGTAGAGGAACACAGACAGACCAAAGATAAATGAATGGGTCAAACTATTAAGCAATAACCTGGAAAAACTGACTTACATAACAAAAGGAAAGCTTGAAGACTTTAAAGATATTTGGTTTCCCTTCCTACATCTTGTCAAACACTGTGACATGTAAACTTGATATTTGTTTTCTATTTGTGCAGATAGAGTGAGCCCTGGGGTTGTGTGTGTGTGGTTTTTATTTTTGGTCAGGGCAGGTATTGCACTGTATGCATCTTAATTTTTATTAATTTTTTTTTATGTTTCATATTTTTGGTTGTATTTTGTCTATATAGCAGAAAATTCTAATAAAAATATTTTTTGGAAAAAAACCAGCAAAATTAAAATGAAAGATTCCTGCCACACACACACACGCACACCCCAACAGACAGACATATGTGCCAAATTTCTGCAAATTTCTGAATTTATGTATAAATAAAGTTCATTGAAAACTGAATAAAGTTTTTGAAAAAACATGATGATAGATTTTAGAAAATACTAATTCTCTACAACAAAGTATTTTGGTATGCTACTTTGTTGTATACCAAAGAAAAGCTTTTGACTTTCTTGGCAAACAAACTAGTTTTTTTAAACTGGACTAATTATGACTCGTGTGAGTAATTATAATGCAGACGGTAAAAATGAGAAGTGATGAACATGTCAAGATACAGGATAATTAAAAACAAGCTGCAAAACACTGGAGACTGCCTGTGGAGGTTAACCTCACCAGGACGACAACCCTAAACCAGTTTAGACCACATGTCTAGTCAACGTCCAGGCCTAAATCCAGTTGAGAATCTGTGGCAAGACTTGAAAATGGATGTTCACAAATGCAGAAAAGTTTGGCATTGTGAAGAAAAACATGCAAAACTTTCAGTCTTTTCAAGACCAAAGTTTGTAGAAACATTGTACCTCAAGAGTTGCGGCTGTAACTGTAGCAAAAGGTCCATTGTATGCTACGATAGCACTGACTCATGGAGGTTAAATATATACGCAGAGCACACTTTTCAGATTTTTATCTACAAAAAAATTGTAAGCCATTTATCTGCTCCTTCTGTTCATATAAACAACTCTGTTTTTAACATTCAGACGTACAATGAAGCACTTTCAGTCCCCCTTCAAAAGAATGTGAACCATTATTAGAGCTATAGCGTGGCAGCGTGTGACTGCATTAACTACAATCCAGCCCCTTGTGAAGTGGGCTCTTTAAAGGTGCAGGTGTTTATCTTGAGAAAAATGACAATTGAATCCTTGTTGAAAATTTGGATTGATTACATTCTTTTGTTTTAGTAAAATAACTTCTAGACTCAACATGCATTTATAGGCCATTGCTGGCTGTGGAACAATGCAGACGCTACATAATCTGAGGGTTATGAGAAGGCCTATTTCTGTAAGGTGCAGCTGGGACTTCAGATATGAGCCTGAGGTGAAGGTGGGAGGATCAGGTTATTCTGACCAGTGTCATTTTCTCACACATCTTCTTCTATTGTGTATGAGTGTGTCCGTTAGCAGCATATCTGACCTGTCTGGCCTGGAGGTGCTGTATGTGATAAGCCACTTTACTTCCTCTCAACCAGACATCCATCCAAAACATTCCCATATCAACACAAAAGCTAGCCCTGTCTTCTAGACTGAGATCCCAGTGGTTTGTTCCTGGAATTTGTCTCCACTCCCCCGGATTGGGAGCCACTGCTCCAGCTGAGGCCCTGCCTCTCCACAACGCCTCTGTTTCCTCTTTGAGACCTTGGAATTTCTCTAGCTGCTTGTGTTCCTTCTTCTGCATGTCTCACTACTGCCCTCTTTTCTGCTTTTTTCAGCATCACAATGTCCGGTTGGTTAGCCATCACCTTTTTATCAGTCTGAATCTTAGCGGTCTCCCACTTTGACTGGGGAATCTCCAGTCAAAGTGGGAAATATATATTTGATATATATTTGCTAATAAATTTTAAAATTTTTTGAAGATTCAGGAAGGTTTAAAGCAAATCATTTTGTGCTAAATGTTAATTTACAAACTGCTTGTTCTGTAGTGGAAGGATATCTCATCGTTTCAGTATCTACAGACTACCTCGGTTTTATCCAAACATCCATCAGGGTGTTTTTTAAAACAGAATTTTTCATTTGTCCGTGCGACTCTGCATTGATGACCACAGTACAAGAACGCGTAATGGGCTCGACACACAAAAGGCGATGTTGCTCCCTCTCCATACCCTCCTAGAAGAGGCATTTAGGTCAAAATAGTTGATTCAATTAATCTGCCTTATGTAATATCAATGCATTAAGCTTTCCAGAATAACTGCATTTGTTAATGGGTTACCATTGACAGTCCTACAAAAAACAGAACTTCAAAAAGGGCTGATGAGATTTCATCTTGCTGTGCTCTTTTGTCAGGTATCTCGCCAAGCTGTCATCATTGGGGAGCATCAGGGACGAGGAGACGTGCGAAAGGTTGCGAGGCCTTATCCAAAGACAGGTACACTCAATGGAAGGACTGACAGTAATCACAATTGAAGAATTCACTGGGACTCACCTTGTGCAAGAAAAAAAAAGTCTTAGCTGAGTTACAGCAGTGAGTTTTGAGATTTAGGAGAACACATGTTCTAATTCAGGGTGATCTTGTCAGAATGAGTTGCCCAAATAGAGTTGCCCAGATCAAGATGTTTACTGCTACAAAAGAGTCAAGAAAAAATAGGTAACAGGGGAATACCAGGTCCCAATCCAGTACCTCATCAAAGTTATTCAAAATAAAGTCAGGTACAGGTACATAAAAAGCATTTTTTATATAACCAGTATGTATGCATTCATTACACATAGAGTGAAATAGTGTCTCAGAAAATTTTAATATTGTGAAAAGTTAAACATTGGAAACTGGTTGTGACACTCCCTAATGCTGCATCCAAGCATATTCATAGAAAGCTGAGTGATAGGAAAAAGTTTAGTAGGAAAAGGTGCACCAGCAACAGGGACAACCGCAGCTACTTCGTAACATTAAGAGCCACTACACACAGATGGCTCCTACACCCAGGGTACAAATGTCGCATGCCTTGAGTCACAGCACTTCTGAAACAGAGGTTACAACCAAAGTGTCTCACCTGGGTTAAGTAGAAAAAGAACTGGACTGTTGCTCAGTGGTGCAAAGTACTATTTTCAGATGCGTTTCATTTTGACATTAAGGTTCCAGAGGTTGAAGCAAGAGTGGAGAGACTTAGAATCCATGTTATTTGAACCCCAGAGCGAGGTTTAAACAAACGGGTGAGGGTCACCTTATTAAGATTTTATAGGTCAAAGTGCTAGGCTAACATTAGCAAGTTACTGTTTTGCTATGACTCGTTGATAATTATCTACAGTTTTTTAAGGTTGTTGTTTATTTATTTCAAAAAGGAACAATGCACAACACATAATATGCCAAAGTTAGTAATAAAGGCTAGTTTTCATTTGAATCAATATAAATATAATATATTACAATGCAATACAGACGTCTTACCAAGCTTCTTCCAAAAAGAGGGAATAATGATAAAATAAAAAGCTTTTTTTATCTAAAAGGAGCATATTACAAAATAAAAAAAATACATTTATCACAAAAGTTCACCATAATACAAACAATACAAATATATATATATATATATATATATATATATATAAAAACAAAAACATCACAAATAAGGTCTCAGTTAAGTATGCCCAGAGCAGTCTTTAAAAACAACTTGATTTCCTGCTTCATAAAGTTATCACTTGCTTGAAAGTCTTAAAACTTGAAGATCATTTCATACCTGTGGTTCTTTTTGTGTTTAATGCTGCTCCGGGCTGCAGGAGAACTGGTGACTAAACTTCAAACTGTTTCCACTTTCTTTTTTCCACACCTCAAATAACAGTCGTAAGGAGTCAGTTCAAATAGTTAGGTCATGTTATGACCGTAACATGTCCACTGTGCTTGTGCTTCAGGTGCAGATCTGTAAGCGCAGTGTGGAGGTGATGGATGCGGTCCGCCGTGGAGCACAGTTGGCTATAGACGAGTGTCAGTTCCAGTTTCGCAACCGTCGATGGAACTGTTCCACTCTGGAAACCATGCCTGTGTTTGGTAAAGTAGTGACCCAAGGTAGGGTTGTGCATGGCAGCAAGTCCCGAAGGAACACCACTAACAGCATCAGTCAGCTCTTTTATGCTCTAATCAGTCACAATCTTCATGTATTATAGGTCAAAAGTCGGAACTACTTTGCCTTTGGCTTCATTCTAATCCTTAGTGTGTTCCCTGTTTAGGCTGCACCATTCAGAGCAAGAAGCTCTTTTCATTTATATAAAATGTGTCTGTGTTTTCCTACGTGTGTTAGGCACCCGTGAGGCAGCCTTTGTGTATGCCATCTCAGCAGCCAGTGTGGCATTTGCGGTCACAAGGGCCTGCAGCAGCGGAGAGCTGGAAAAATGTGGCTGTGACCACAATGTGCATGGAGTCAGTCCAGAGGGTAGGTCTCTGCAGCGCTTTCACACATGGAAAGGGAACTGAAAGGCCAACCCCATTTACTCTAGAAAATAAGATGAAATAATGTGACATTTTAAATAACTCATTTTGACCTTATTAAGCCAACTCTGTCATAACAGTAATAACCACTTCCTGTACATATTTATGTGTTTTCAAAGGTTTCCAGTGGTCAGGCTGCAGTGATAACATTGCATACGGAGTGGCCTTCTCGCAGTCTTTTGTGGATGTGAGAGAGAGGGGTAAAGGCCAGTCCTCCAGCCGCGCTCTCATGAACCTGCACAACAACGAAGCTGGGAGAAAGGTAGTACACTGCTCAGATCTCTCTGAGAACTTAATTGCCTTGTGGCTAAAATCTGCAAATAAACTTGCATTGCTTTGCTCAAATTTAATTTCAATTGCCATTAAGGCTCAGGATTGCTGAGATAATTGAGTTTTAGATGATGAGATTAAAGGGTGTGGTTTTACTTCTAGTTCACCTCCTGTTTAGTTATAGTTACTACCAAATCCACAGGAAGTAACAAGACTATAGAAACTTTTCTGCTAACAAAAAATCCTCAAAGTTCCAAAACAAGCTTCCACTTCAGGAAAAATGGGGTTGGTTGAGTTAAACATTCATGTAAGTCCGACCTTAATCTTGAATTTCAGTCTAATTTATGTTTTAGGACAGAGACTCCAGTCCTAGAGGGTCTGCAACGATTAGATGCCTCTGTGTTATAACACATCCAATTCAAGTAATTTCATGATTAGGACACAGGCATTTGAGGACTGGAGTTTCCATCCCCATTTGGGGACATTTTTAGGACAGTCAAGTCCTTCTTAATTTGAGAAAAACCCAAATGCCAGGTCCAAGTTTGTTGGTTCCGTCTGCCATCTTCATCATTATGTTTTAGCAAGATGATCAGTCTGTTAGTGATGATAATGTTACACCTGTTGGGTGTCGGTGTTCAGAGAATGACAGTGGTTGTGATATCTCTCCAGGCCATCTTGTCCCACATGCGAGTGGAATGCAAATGCCATGGCGTGTCAGGTTCCTGTGAGGTGAAGACCTGCTGGAAAGCCATGCCACCATTCCGCAAAGTGGGCAACATCATCAAGGAGAAATTCGACGGCGCCACAGAGGTGGAGCAGCGCAAGGTGGGATCTACCAAAGTTCTGGTGCCTCGCAATTCCCAGTTCAAACCTCACACAGATGAAGATCTGGTCTACCTGGAGCCCAGTCCGGATTTCTGTGACCATGACCCACGTACACCGGGTATGTTGGGCACGGTGGGACGCCAGTGTAACAGAACGTCCAAGGCCATCGACGGCTGTGAGCTGATGTGCTGCGGCCGAGGCTTCCAGACGCAGGAAGTGGAGGTGGTGGACAGGTGTAGTTGTAAGTTCCACTGGTGCTGTTATGTGAAATGCAAACAGTGCCGCAAAATGGTGGAGATTCACACTTGCCGGTGATGCAATCTGCAAAGAAGGCCATGTTGATGGACGGAAAGTTAATATCCTATACGGCTCCTCAGTGACGGTCCAGAGGGAGCAAGGACCTCCATGAAACTCCCTCTTCTTCTGCTTTAAAACCATCCCACCCTCCTAAAACAGCAATGGGCAATGACTCTTTCAGGTCAATCATCATCACGCAAATATATCCTGCTGTAGTAATGGCCACTTCCAGTAACAGAGTCAGATTTTTTTTTTTTTTTTTAAAGAACATCCATTCTCTTCCTGTCTCCCTCATGCTCACATTTGGTTTGTCACTGATGCCTTTTATTTTTATATTCTCTAACTTATTTGTTGAGACTGAGGAGATTGACAGATGGTGGACACAGAAGGAGACAAGTTGGGACAAGAAGTGACAAATTTGGAACTGCGACTGTACAGTTGAGGATGGAGGTGGGGTTGAGGATCAGAAGGAGGGTTGCCTGCCCGCTGTGCTGAATGATGTTGCTGCTTCTTCCAGGACTCATTTGGAGAGCTGGATGTGAAAAAAGGGAGTCAGCGAGTCTGTCAGAGGACGCACCCGCACAACACAGAGAAACACAAACCTTCTGTGGATCTTCTGTGGGTTTCTCAGTGTGCATGAGTTTCTAACTGGCCACTGAAATACCCTGATGTTGACATGCCCACTGGGTTCTTCCTCCAATGAGGATGATGAATATAATAATGATAATGGAGAGGAAAAAGCCACTTTCATCTCCTTCTGGTTCGTTTCATAGCACTGGCAGGTTATGGGTATCGAACAAATCCAATATACATACATACACAGTAGGGGTGTAGCAAGAGGTCATGCCAAGAAATCTTGCAACGTTAAAACACTATAATGTTTCTGGCCTGAGTAAAGTCTGTATCATCTGGTAAGATTAGTGTCAGTTTATAAGACAAGTTTCTGGATATGAAGATGAGAGCTTAAGGACAGACCATCTGTACCTCCAGCTTCATTTCCATTAGAAATGTACACAAACATTGATATTCTGCTAATGCTGAAAAACATAATTGTAAGAAAACAATTATTTCCTAGTGGGAAATGCTTTTAAAATCACACATGAATGAGTCTGCTCACACAATAAGTAATTAAAAATTAAGGTGGTGACTGATGTACACACTTATAAGAAATATATTCATAATCCAGTCATCAGAGGAGGTGTCTTATTCAGGCGGAGCGACACACCCCTTATACTCGGGAGCGCCTACATAAGCCGTGTTTTGTGAAATTTAAATTGGCAATTTTATAGAATAGCTATGGATTCAACTTGTTTGAATGCCAAAATCAACTTTTAATGAACTATGTGATGCTTTGAGAGCTCCGATTGAGCCATCTGTGCATTGGCTAAAAATACAAACTACTGAGTGCAAACTGGAATGATCCGAATTATACAAAAAAGTGTTTCTTTTACAGTTTTGTGAAGTGCACAAATTTGGATACAACCAAAACAAAAAATCTCATTCTGTTGCAAACACTTTTCATTGACAAACATGAGGTTTTTTTTATTGGTTTGTTTCCATTAATTTACTTTCATAATCCCAGTTGTGTTCAATTTTATGGCTAATGGAAACACAGCTACTTGTCTGAGACTCTTATTTTGAAGTAAGAAAAGTAAATCACTTGAGTTGCCTCGTTTTCTTAACAGTTTTAAAAACAAAGACTCATAACAAGGCTGCCCCAAGGCTTTGCTAGTAAAGCCTTGAAGAAAGCGTTTTATTAGTATCTATTTGATATAAGAAAGAGATGAAAGTTGGCGTCTTCTTTGAGTCCCGTTAGCGTCAAACCAAAGTTGGGTTCACACTGCCCAATGTCATAAGAAAATCTCTGGCTGTGAACCTGAGTAAGTGTTCTCTGGCCATTAAGCAGGACAGATGGACCAAATGCTGATTTAGCACTCGCACTTACCAAAGACCATGTGGTGTCAGAAACACTCTGGGAAAATTGTGCAGCATGGCTGCTACTCCAACCAACATCTGATTCTTGTCCTCTTTTGCACAAGCATGAGAGCTACAACCGTCTCCTTTCCCTCTCCCTCTTTTTCGAGTCTGACTTCAATAATAAAGTCAATAAAACCCACAACTTGGCCTGATGGAACTGCCATAAAATAGTGGGATTCCAAGTTTTTCCTAAAAATGAGCTAAGATCTTGCCTCATTCTTGCAACGTAGTCCATTGTTCTGACCCGGCCGTCTTGCTACACCCCTAACATGCAGTAAACGATGCCACAGAACGACACCTGCATCCAGCCATGACTGTCCAGGACACCTGAAAGCTTCTGTCTAAACATTTACCAGAATAGATTTGTAATGACTTGTTATTCCTGAGTATCCTTTTGTGTTCTTTCATTAGTCTTTCGATGTTAGTTGCCATCTGTCAGATTGTTAAGTTTTCTTCATACAAACATGAGTAACATGCATGCACCAGCCAACTCTCCAAAGACAAACACACACATATTCACACCCAAAGGGGTCATCCAGAGGGCATGTTCCGAGCATGACTGAAGCACTTTCTCTCCAAGCGCACATAGAACCCTCGGCACACAGCAACAAGCATTCAAGCGCGTATTCACTTCTGCTCTATATATCTATTGCACTCATTCACACACACACACACCCACGCACACATAAAGTCAATGCCACTATCAGGACTTCCTGTACCACCACCATACAGCCAAGCTTCCCTATAACGTGTTTATATCATAGAGATAAACTGTCAATTTGTAAAGACACTGAAGAAGACCATACTGCCTATGAATGTATGCTGATAATGAAATATGATGTTTTTAAGTTCATTGTTGTCATTTTTTTAATAAAACAAAGATTATATGGTGTTTGTGTGTCTAAGTAAGTGTGTGTATGAGTGATAAATATTACATATTAAAGAAAAAGGTGGGAGACCATGAGAAACATGAGAGATTGCATTTCTGCACAAGACAAATGCGCACACACACGCACGCACACATATAGTATGTCTTTCTACCTTCACAAGGACTTTGCATCAACTTCCATTCATTTTGTATTCATTTCTACAGCCTAACCCTAACCCAAACCCAAAAACAGCACTTCTTTTTTTTTGGGACTATAGCTTTAGGCTCCATAAAGAGCAGTGGGTCCTCACAATGTAGTATGTGTTAGGAAAATGGTCCTTACAATGTATGAAAAACAAGGACACACCCCTACACACTGCTGACAGACATTCACATATTTCAATAAAATCGTCCATTTCCCGTGTCTTCAGCTGTATTATTATGTGACCACAGTTTGCTTTGTGCAGCATTTTGAGTTTGTGTGTGTGCGTGCTTCATTACACCCTGAGGTCCTTCCCTGCACCCCGTGACACCTATGAACATTATTTATGTGCTGTATACAGTATCAGCACAGACAGTATATCAATAGGAGATGGATGTGTTTTCTGCGGCACTGGGACTGCGGCTGTCTGGGTTTGGGAAGAACCGAACTGGCCTCTTGGGTTTCAGAGACCACTTGACTGAGGCAGAACAGGGGGTTATGAGAGGAGAGCAGAACAACGGGCTAGATCACGGATTACAGCGAAATGCGGACCACATGGCACAAACTTTGTTCCTCTTTCTGTCCTATTAATATCATACTGCCCCCCAGCTCTCCCCACTCTGGCCTTCTTGTTCTTTCTCTTTCAATATCTTTGACTTACAGTGGTTCCAGTTGGATTCTCCCTCTGCAGAGTGCAACTCCAGCCATTTGTGGTTTTGGGATGACTGGGATCTGTCCTTCATTAAACCGCTGCCATGGCCTGGGTGCAGTGGGTGGTGGCGAGCCGCGCTGATTGGGAATGTCTGCTGGCTTATGTGTCTGTATGTTCCCTCTGTGAGATGTGCAGGCGTACAGTCAGTCAGGGAATTCTCATGCGGATTGTGGTTTGCGCCTGAGACAAGAGACTGGCAGTCAGGCTCTGCTGCTGTGTGTCTATGTGTGAGTTAATAAAGTGCAAATAAAACAAATGGTTGTGGCTTTCAAAACTGCTCAAATGTTCCATCATGTCGTTGTTTTGGTGTGACGTATCAAGAAAGGCAGCACTGTCCCTCCCCTACCTGTTACTGTGCAGTGCGGTAAAGGAAAATGCTACGGCATTTCTCTCTCCCTTGACAGAAAGACCTACATATTGTTCCCACAAGTCTGAACTGGAAGTGATCCATGCCATCTTGATAGGCAAGTGCAGCGCAAAGCTGACCCATGGCTTTTAGACTAACATAAAGAAAATACATGGGCAGTGTTCACTAATATGCGAGAGAAAAATATTTCAACAAAATCACTGCTTTTGGGATTGACCCATATGAGACAGAGAATGGAAACATGCCAGACGATGTGGACAAGCTGCCTCTGATCTCCTACTGTGTCAGTTACTACTTAGTGGACACAAAGAGTCTGTACATGGAGGAGCTTCATGGCCTGAAATCCACGGATGCCTGGAATTGGTGCTCCAAAGGCTTTGTAAAAGATGTACAAACTCTTCATGTGAATGACAAAGTTCTGTTGACTGTCAGAATAAGTACATGTGGTAACATAAATTTCTAGTTATATGTATATCTTAGCTTGCAGATAAAAGATACATTAGCTAAGCTAATTTTGCTAGTTCAGTAGAAAGTACTCCAGTAAATATCACTGATATTTATCTTAGTATTGCACAGAGGTGAGTAGAGTACTCAAAAATTATAATCGAGCCATAATGTACTTAAATTGTTTATAACTTAGATAGGAATAAGGCACGAGATAGTTTTAAGCTTGTGACTTGTTTATTGTTGTCATAGCAACTGCCTACCAAGATGGCTGTCAGTTACAAAGTTCCCAGAAGTGTGATGTCACATGAGAAATATGTATTCCACTGAACTATTCTTTGTTACAAAACTGATGGAGCATCATTAGACAACCGTTAATGATGTGAAACTCTTTCACATTTCTGTTGTTCCAGGTCCACAAACATGCAAGACAGATGAATGGGTGAATCTCAGGTGCTTTCAGGTGTATTTGTGCATTGTTGTTTATGTTGATGTTGTAAAAGATATTTGTAAAGCTTAAAGTCAATTCTAAAAGTTGATATGATAAAATGTGTCTAAAAGTGAGGTCAAAAGGTTAAGCTGATGGTAGGGAGGCCTTCCAAGAAATGCAAAGATTTTTCCATTAATTTTTGAGAAGGTTGTAAATTATTTTTGATGTGTTGTATTTTAATAAAAATGTAACTAAAAATCAATGATTTTTTTTGTCAATACTAATACAGGTAAATCGAAATAAAAAATTGATTGATGTCTCCTGAATATCAGCAACTAAATTCTTTAGTTGAATTAAAATTATTTTAATTCAACTAAAGAAAAAATAAATGTGATAGGGATATAAATAATTTTGAGCCTAACTGTACATAGTCCCTCCAGAATATTCCGGGACCCAGTGGGTTGTACAGAGGCTCAGTCCTCACAGTCTCTCTAATGCTGAGCTATCTTAAAAGATCAAATATTATCAAACACATGTTTTCATTATGCATTGCAACATTTATTATTTTCTGTACTTTTTCAGGAGTGAATAAAGTTATAAAATGTAAGCAGGCAGAGATGTCGTCTCATTAAAATCAGAAATCTAACTCGACGTTCATCTTGAAGCTGATTTCACTTCATGTACCTGCTTGATACTCTGGTTTGCAGACTTCCCAGGGCCGTCTCTGTGTCTGAGCCGGTGTGTGTAGTGAGTCTGCAGGGTTATCCGTGTGGGTTGCCTGGATATTAATGCCAGTCGCCCAGAGAACCCAGGAGAAGGCCGGCTTTAGCTCAGAGCCTGGCCCTCCCAGCACTCTCCCAAACTCCCAGATCTCTCCAGCATACTTCTCATATTAAAAGAAAACAAGTTACACAAATGAGACAGATGGTTCTTGTTTGTGATGACAGTTGCGATTCTTTCTCTCTTAGCCTCCCCTCTTCCCCCCACACACACCCTACTTTCTGCTCCCTCTCATCTCTTGTGTCTTCACTGTTCTTTGCTCCGTTGTGTAAGACATCCTCTCACAATGAAGCTTTTTTTCTTGTAATAAATCACATTCAAGCTTAAGCTTCCGTGCATTTGCACATACAAAGTTTATTATGTTATGTTTATGTTTAATAAAGTCTATTGGGATTTTAAGTGATAAAGGTGGAAGTGGTACATAAATGTGAAGCACAGGAAAAAACTGGAAAAAATACAGATCTGAAAAGTCTACCAGGCATTTCTGTTTACTCTGAGACAATTACATAAAATACAGTAATATTTATTTTCTCCAGAAGCATTGTCATTGGTAAACACTGTCCAGCAATGCATAATTCAGTCTCAGTATTGACCTTTTGTCACGCTCTTCAGAAAGTGGCTTGCTCCGCCATGATGGATGTCAAATGAATGGAAAGCTGGTCAGTGAACAGACAGCCTAGTATCGCTTTCATTCAGTTAATGTCACTGTAAGAGTAGTTACTAGGTGAACAAATGGACAAGGATGCAAACCAAACTTGTTATTGTATTATAAACCTTTTATGAGAGCAGAAGATGGCGATGATAGCACGGTGAAGGGCCGGCAGCTCTGTGTACTCACCAATTTGCAGCAAGCACCTTTTACGAGGTAAGAAGATTAATGTTCATCTATACGATGGAATAAAATATTGCATTATGGCAAAGGTACATGTTTAATCATTAGTAACGATGGAGGAAATGCCCTACCATCATGTAGCCTATTACGTACAAAAAACTGGTTAGCATCCAGACTTTGGTACATTTTTAATTCTGCTCTGATGTAAGGAGAAACTGTTTATGACGTAGTGGAAGAATCAGCAATTTGATTAAATCAACAAGCAAGTCAGAAGGAAGAAGATCTGGATTGGTTTCTAAGCCTAGTTTTGTAAACACTGCCATGAATGAGAGCTAACGAGGTGAGCTGCTGCTACAGACAAATTAGCTTGACTTGAACTAGAAAAAGTCGTGATAATGCTGGCAAAGACAACGTTCATGTTTGTCTTCTCCTCTGCTGAATGGGATGCACACGATGAAAATTGCTCAATAATTGGAAGCGTGGACAACATAGAGTGAACAGCTTCCTTTACTTCCTCCACTGTTGTGGACATTAATGCTAAATTTTGTTTTCTTCTTTGGGCAGTTAGAATATATTTAAGTTATTTTAGAGCCAAAATTTGTAATTAATTTTTACATTTGGAATTATTTGGATCACGTTGGTAATTGTTAGACCCTCCCATTAATTTGAGTAATTAAGAACACACCGGTTGCTTGGTGGAGGTCTATCGTTTAGCAAATGTCTGGTGTGTTGATGGCAGGTTTTGCAAATGATTTTTTGACCACTTTTTTGTACTTGAAACGTCAGTTTAAGTTTACTTTAGTTTTCAACTAAGTTGTAAGATATTTTTAGTAATTATTTTGTCGTTATTTTTTACAAGAAATAAAGAATATATATTTTTTCAAAACAATCAAGTCGGAAGTGCGTGTAAATCAAACCACCTGTTACCACCCACGGCCTTTGTTGGAGTTTTTGGTTTTTGGAACATAGAAGGCCACAGTTAAAACTACAGACAAACTGCAATTCTAAAACAGCGCAGAAAGTCATCGTCTTTGCTCATGACTTCTCCTTCCGTGCGCTGATTGGTCCGGTCGAATTTCTATTGGACAAACACAGCTCAATGAGAGAAATTCCAGACAGAGCAATGAAAGGAGATGAGAACTGAGCCAGACTGTGAGAAAAGTAATGGCCAAGCTACTTTGACAGATGAATAGAGAAAAAACTGGATCCAATAGAGCTTCCTTCTACATCTTGTAAAGGTGAAATGAACCCAACTCCCAAGCACAGAACCACCATGACACCAGTGTTTTAGTGCTTGTTCACCTCTCAGCCGTTACCTTGTTAAACATTAAAAGCTTTTTGTTATGGTGATAAAAACAACACAATCCACAGTAAAATAAACGAGATCTAAAAGCTCCAGCAGCATTTTTTTTAATGCTGCCAACTGCAATGCGTCCCACAACTATTACATTACCACTAAATGCTGTTCCCAACAACTGTATCTGTGCAGCTTTAGAGCATTTCTGATACAGCTGAATTCCAAACACTCATTTGATGCCTTTCAGACAACAGTTTATACAAGCGTGGACAGATCAGATAAGAATGGATCGGGGAGAGGGAAGGAGGGAGGATTTAGGTGAAGAGAAAGTGACAAGTCCTCTCACCCACACACTCAACCCCAGATGGTAGAACATGCTGCTGATGGGGGCTTTGGCTGCCGTAGTTGCGGTTCGGCATGCTGGTATAGAGGAGAACGATGCGCTTCCCTCTCCACAGACGCATGCTTTCTGTGCAAGCATGCGTCTGTCAGCAACTGAGCTGCCAGAAACTTTCCCTTAGCACCTGGACCAGGCTAAGGTTAGACCGTGTGTGTGTGTGTTACATGTATCGGTGAGGCAACAGCAACCTTCCGTGTCAAAATAAATGTTACAGCGACCGACTTTAACCTGGTGGGATGGCCACCTGGCTGCCAGGTACGTTCTCCAATCACAGAGCCCGACTACTGATCTGAATACGTCAGGAAACTTTTTCTTGGCCATGGATCTTACTGAGGATGTCTTATGTGCTAGTCCAGCCAAAAGTAACTCATAAATGTGAGATGGGAGGAAAATGTTTTATAAAATTAAAGCGCAGATTCTGTGCTGGACTGGCAATTTGTCCAGGGTGAACCCCGCTTTTCGCCTGTTGACCGAAAAGCGGGTGCAGATAAACACCAGCACCCACTGAGGATAAACGTGTAAAAAAATGGATAGATGGATGCAAGTGTAAGATTTACATTTAGCTCTCGTTCTGTTTGGAGCTATGGTCTCAACATCTTGGCCCAGATTCATTTGGTTTTAGGTCTAGACTTTGAGTCTCTCTAACAGGTCGTCTTCCAGAATTGCTTTGAATTTAGCTCCATCCATTATCTGATAAGTTTTGATCAGCTTCTCTGTTCCTGCTGATCTACAGGATCACCACAGGATGACGCTGTGACCTCCATGCTTCATTATAGGGATGGTCTGTTAAGGCTGCCACAGACGCTGCGCACAACGTCCACGGACAGATGCAAATTCATAGTAGAGCGTACTGACTGCCTGCACTTCTCATGACAAATTTCTTAATTTCCCACAATCTGAATGATACCAGCAAGTTTGATGAGTTACTTGGGCGCCTAGCCCCGTTTTTTGTCCGCCTGGGAAGCCAACACACGAATGCTGTGCATCCTTGCAACTGTTTGCGGCAACTCTCAACATTAAGATAAGATAATCCCTTATTAATCCCGGCTTGGTGTTGTACTCAGAACAGTTCGACGTGAACGCCGTTTCCCACTGAGAATGTTGTGAAGATTGACCTTTGTACAGCTGCGTCTGGTGGACATCTGATTTAGCTCTGCTTTTAGCACGAGTGAAATTTGCCTGAGTATGTGGGGGCTTTGAAGGATTATGTGCTCATGTTAAGGCTTCCCCAGATACTCAGATGTACTTCACTCAGCAGCAGTCTGTGTGCACTTGAGGTGAACTCGATGCAGACTAAAAAGTAAAATTTTACGTCTGGTAACAGTAAAGGTCCCAGGATACTCCACCGTCCTGGCGTACTCAATGTGGACTCACAGCAAAAGTCGATTTTTATGACACCTTATGTGTACTTGATGTACAGTAAGCTGCTTGGCAGAAAACAGTGTTCACATTGTCATGAGAGATGTAGGTAATCGGTACACCTGACAATGAAATCTCAACCATCCATGGATAGCGCGAGTGAGGATGCCCACACCGCTCAAGGATCAGAGAGGACGGCGCTTCACATAATGCCACTTTAATCCTAAACTATTAATGAAAGGTGAGGTTAAAAAAATACAATGGCCTAGTTAAACCTCCAATCCACTGAGTTAACATCTTCTTGAAAACCACATTGTGTTCTGGGTGGAGGTAAAAAAAAAACAAACAAAACACTGTGAAGCATCATAGCTATACAAGTGGCGTCTCCTAGTTTTAGCGAGAAATACAGATTTATTTCCATGGTTACATAGACAAAAACACACAGAAGACCTCACATTGTAAACAGCTGAGCTGTCTGAACGGTGATTTACTGCCCAGCTCAGATAAAAAGTTTAAATCCTCAGCATGCCTTTCATCACAACTCAGTATCTGTGCAGATCATCATAAAATAGTCTCTTAAAAGAGGGTGTAGCACCCAAACCCTCAGCTACCTGCCAGCATAGTGTGTATGTGTGTGTGTGTGTGTACGCATTCGAACTGTGATCAAATGACTCCAGAGAACAGAAACAAAACCAAAAAACATTTAGACTCATTCGTCAAACTCGATGAAGACCGACAGAGGCCAGGTGGCGTCGCTCTGCGGCCGAACGCAGAAGCATCTATGTCTGAGCACTAATATTTCAGCAAAGAGGAATGGCCTTCGTTCACGCTGTGCCATAATTAATGGCTGTCAGTGGCTCTTTAGTGGAAGGAGGCGCTGACAGACAGCACTCCAGAAACGCAGGGAATGCGTGAACGCCTCACAGGGGTGGATGAGGGAGCCTCCCAGCTGGGCAAAATGGGTCACTGGTGCTGGGGTGGATCCCCCATTCACTGCCATTCGAGGACATCTATATAAAATGTAAGAGGGTGATCTTTATCTCTCAGTGTTAGCATTACATCCACAAACTGGTGGCGACTGTTTCTGTTCAAACAACCCATGAGGGCAACGACTGGAGCTGCTGGACAAATGCTCTGTCCTTTTCTTTGTTGGAACGCCTCACCTGTCAGTAACAAAATCTTGGGGGGGGGGGAATTCCCTATAATCACATTGTATAATTTTTAAATAAATCATTTGCCTTTCAATGCATAATGAAATCAATATTTGATTCGGTAGAAAAATAGAACTCAGTGCAGATCTTTGTTTCCAACATCAAGTTCAGATGCAATTAGGACAGGCAATGAGTGGAGGATAGAAGAGCTTGGTGGCAGTAATGCATCATGTTTTTTGGCAACCATTAAGTTCTAGTCGAAGGATTTTGTTTAGTTTATACATTTTGGTTAAATATTGGGCATGAGGTGAGACAATGATAAATTGGATGTTTCAGAGGCCCATTGTCCTGCATGTTTTAGATGTTTCCCCACAGCTGAATCAAATGATTGCATCCTCTCTTTTGCAGCAATTGGGGGGGAATTTGTTGTGAGGGTATTTGTTGTGAATTGGCAGGATAAAAATAAATTAAGTTGGACTAAGTTAGCCTTTTTGATTTTGTTTTTATCTACATGTTGTGCAAAGTATTTCCTTCCTTACCGATTTGTATTGTTTTTGTTACATTTACGTTTTAATTTTCAAATGACAAAAAAAAAAAAAAAAAAGCTAATTACAAAATGCAGTTTCAATTAGATTTTTAGGTGGTTAAGTTGGTAAAGTTGGAGCTTCAAATGTCTGCATTATGGTCCAACCCGTCGTAGTGTCAGTGGTTAGTATAGATTCTATGAAGCACTAAGAAACTGACTTCTCATACTAAATGTGTGTTACACAAAACAAATTAAACCTTTATCTTTAAAATCTATTCCTCTCCTGTAGCAGTACAAACATTTTGGGCTTCGATTGTCTTTCACTGTGGCAAAATGAAAACTAAGTGGGCACTGCCACCTTCTGGATAACAGCAGCATGACAGGCTGTAAGGAAGTAAGAAATAAAAGTGGAAAATATTTCTTGCTTACATCAAATATAAATATTTTTATTATAATTACGCCTTAAATAAGCTCCAATCTCTTTAGAAGAGATTTAACATGATTGAATCACTGTTCCAGAAATAACTTCTAGGACAGTAATGTGGTCCCAGAAGTAAACAAATCCTGACTCATGACAAATCTTTTTTTAAAACTAACTCTTTCATGGATTCTCAACACAAAAGAAAGACAAGAGACACATGGTAAAGGCAATTAAGGTATAAGTTTAATATTTCTGAAAAGAATGCATATACAAAGAACAAACTTTAGACAAAGCATTTGGTTCTGCACCAAAAACAACAACAGGTTATAATAATTATACTGACTTGGGCTGGAGATCAACCCAACTCTAATCCACCAGTAAAAAAAAAAAAAAAACAAACAACAAAAAAAACAGTCAGTCATTTAGGATCTTTACCAAACAGTCACTCTGGCCAAACTAAGCTCAGACATTTTCTTGGTAAAACTGGCAGGTGAGAGTTCAGATGAGTTCCGACCCCTAAATGTGAAAGGAGTGAAAATAACCTTTTTATATATTTATATATATAATAATAATAATCATAAAAAACAACACAAACAGAAATAACGAAGAAAAAAAAAGGTTTTGGTAAAAACACCTGGAGCCTACATCAACGTTGTGTGCCAGCTTACATTATAATTACATCTGTTAAACCTATCATTTAGAACAGAGACCAAGGCTCAGCTACACACACCACCACCACACAGTTTGACTGGGCTATAACACACACCTCGCACATGAAGGCTACAAGAAAGGCACCAAACTCTGACTCGGCACAGAAATCTGGTGATCAGCTGTCTAAAACGCAATGCTCCGTTCATCAGGACGTCTGCTGCAGCGTTTCAAAGTGTGTGGCGGTGATGATGTTCTAACGGTGTCCTGCCTTATCCTCTCCTGGTCCCTGACGACGCATGAACAACACACCACTTGTTCTGCTAACACTGTTTAAAAGTTCTCTGCTTCTACAAAAAAAAAAAAAAAAAACAGAAAAGGCTGATTCCTGTGGAGCCGTCGGTGCTGGACGCCTTCGGCTCTTTGAGGAAAACGAGCCTCGTTCCAAAGGGACCGACAACTCAGCCCTGTGTGACTCCGGCCGATTCAGCAGCCACAATTAAACATCCTCTAGTGGTTAGGAGTGTGTCCATTTGGAACGGGAGTTAAATATCCGGTGTTACTGAAGAGCAACAGGGTTTGGGGGAGGTTGGCAAATCAAATCAAAAGAAAAACAACACTACGTGTCTAGCGGTAGTGCTGAGAAAGAACAGAGGTGGTCGGACGATGACCACGCTCACTGATGGAGGCGGGGCAGTACGCTGACTCACATCTGACAGAATGAGCTCTGAGTGTGTGTGTGAGAGACTGGTATCTGGCCAGAATAGCTTCATGTTGTGTGTGAAACTTGGAATTATTGCAGAGAATAGTTGGAAACCTGGTGGGCTGCTTTAGAGGACGACGATGCCAAACAGCCTCAGCAGAGCCAGGGAACACGTAGGGATTAGGGAGGATGTTGTACAGGTGTATGTGAGATGCATGTCTTTGTGTACGTGTGTGTGTGCTTTGAGAAAAGTAGGGACTTCTCATAAGAGCACACATTTGCGTTTCTTCTTAGGCTCTGGGGGCTCCAGTGCAGCCAATATCGCCTCATCAAACACATTCTTTAGGCCTTTCTGTGGACACAAACACACACACACGGGGTAAAGGAGCGGCACACACAGATGAAACTAAACAGGAGCAGAAAATATTAAACAGCAAAGCGGTGACAAACTTCCTTTATAGTGCACAGGTCTTCACATACCTGCTGCTTATTTTACCACAAACATGTTGAGATTTTAAGTGATAGACCAACACAAAGCAAAATATTGATGTTGGCATGAAAACGAAATGTTGGCTGGTCAGAGTTGTCAGACTGGCTGGGTTTCCACCCAATTTTGCTAACCACTATTTGCTGCTTTTGAACACGTTTGGCTTGGGGGTGGGCTGGGGAGGGGAATATAAAAAAAACCACCTTTGAGTGGGTTGTTAAAGTTTGGGCTGCTTTTCACAACATTTGGTGGGTTTTTAGAAACATTTCAGAGGGACATTCTTTCCAAATACTTGTTACTGTGTAGTAGGAATGCACAAAACCTAATAAAATGCAGTGTTATTGCACTTATTGTTGAATGCGACATCGTCAATAATTAGTCATTGGTTAATCAAGTGTGACTATTTAGTAGTATTGGAATCAAGAAATGCCAGGACAACATCATGATTTCAACAGGACTTGGCGCCATCAAGAGAGTTCAAAGATTTCAGCCCGTTACAGTCCTGATGGGATCTGGTTCTGCTCAGAAAGTTACAAACACAACCAAAAATGCTGTGAATGGTCACAAGTTTGGCTGCAGTCGATGTCGTATGGGACACAAAATTTTATAATATATATAAATGTATCTCAACTTGAATTTCAGGCAAGCCTGTGCATGGTTTGATTTTCTTTTCTTAGCATTCAGATTTTTTCCAGTGGGAAATGATTATGTCAGATGGACACATATTGCAGATTTGTGAATTAAACTGAATCAAAATCATATTGTGGCATATTTGTGACATCAGATAAACATTTATGGCTTCTATGAAACACTGTGTGTGTGCGTGTGTGTGTGTGTGTGTGTGAAGGGAAAATGGAACACTGCTGCCATGTGGAAGCTGGTTGGCAGCGTTCAGGTGGATGAAGCTAAATATTCCAGCATTCCAGGAAGAAAAGCTGACAGAAGCATCAACAGATTCCCTGTAAGACCACACAAAACATTCAGCTGGAGCTAAAATGAAATGCTTGAGGCCAAAGTCTATTCATTCATTAGAATAGCCCTGTCAAAGTCCAGTCAGAAATCATATTTAGAATCTGAGGAAACACTGGAAAAACTTGAGTTAGCATCATTTTCAGTTGAGACAAATAAAGAGTTGCAGCTGTATCCTGAACTCTGTCCCAGTTTGACTAAATACTGGAAACCTGTCTTCTGTACAGCTCACAACAATACTCAACTCTGATGGTCCATCACATAAAATCCTAATAAATGCATTGAAGTTTGTGGTTGTAATAGTATAAAATGTTAAAAAATAAATAAATAAACAGGGGTTGCATATACTTTTGCAAGACACCAACTTAGCAAATGCAGGGATTTTGGGGGGAAAAAAACTGAAAAATAACACAGATAGTTGCAAATCATTTGATCAACTCAGAAGTGTATCGAGGTGTGGGAGAGGCGAGCTGATCTGCTACGATCAGAGGCAGTGAGACAAGCAAGTGGAGGAAACAGAATTACTCCCGAATCAGTGCAACGCAAAGGAAAAATGGCTGCAGACTCCCCCCCAAACAACTGAAAATACGACATTTAAAGAAAAAAAACATGGTGAACGTGTGTGTGTACGTGTGTGTGTGTTTGATCTGACATCAGAAGCTCAGTCCTGTGAGGTTTGATCGCCCAGGTAGAGAGAGAAAGAAGTTCCAGAGAACAAGTTCATTTATCCTTTATACTTTTCAAACTGCACACAACAGCATCAGAACACTAAGTGGTTTAAAGTCTAGTTCTGCAACCACAGACTTCATGTTCTGTTCATGAAACCTTTAGGCTGAAACTGCAATATTGTGTTTGTGTGAAGCTTGGACATGTTGACAGATTATAGCTCACTGTGATTTCTCTTCCCAAACTACAAAAACAGTAGAAGGCAACATTCAAAACCTCTTTCTTCCAAACTTCCCTTTTAATCAATAATATTAGGAGAAGATTTCCTAAAAGATTCCAAGATTTCCAAATCCAGCTTGTTTCATAACAGAGGTTCAAAGTTTAGAAACATTTAGAAACCTTCCTGTTATCTGCTTAAAGCCTGCGTTCTCTCTGGAAGCCTGAGTGAACCACAGATACATCAACATGCTTGCTTCGGTTTCATGAACATGTCACTGGTTATGTTTCCATCCAACTGTCAAGGAAATTTTGACCTAATTTTTGAAATGCCGCAAAGAAAGAAAAAGAAAATCTGAATTAGGTTTCTGTTTCTATTTACTGGTTCGGAGCGAATAAATCAAAACGTAAAGTTAGTCACATGTTGACGTTACAAATAGGAAGTAGAAACTAGAATGGATTACACATCTCAGGAAAATGGAGAGGTTTTCAGGAACGTGTTGCTACCAGGTAAATAGGACTTGTTCTGTTATGTCAAGCTAGTGTTGGCGACATAGAGAAAGAAACACATTTGTAATGAGTCTAAGCAGAAACAGCTCATTTTTCAGGTGAGGTAAATGTTTGCTACATCAGAACGTCTTCTGTAAATGTCTTTTCATCTCCACTTTAGCACATTAACTCTATTATTAACTTTTCAGAACAGCCAAAAACCACCCTAAGATTTTTGGCTTTTGGGAGCAGAAAAACATTTTTGAGGAATTGTGGAAGTTATTTCAAATTTTTTACATTTCCATCAACATTTCCTAAACCAATACTTTCAAATGCATGAAAATTAAAAAAAAGTGTTGATGGAAATTTACTGATGATTAAGAAAGCTAACTTACGATCTTCTTTTGCCAGTAACAACCTCCACACAAGAGTTTTGCTGTTGCCGTGACCTCTGAGTTCAGAACCGTCCCATCGCCAGCTGACTTCTCAGAACACCTCCATTAGAAACAGAAAGTGTTGCTTCCTGTTCCATTCTGACCCAGCAAGTCATTCTTCTGACCTTAATTAGAACCAGCTGACGCAAAAGCTCAAGCTGACAAACAAGGAAAGGGCCAACGTCAGCCCAACATGCCGATGAACAAACATTAGCAACGCTGCACCATCTGAGAATACATGATGAACAATGGAAGAGAGAGAAGGCGGGATGAGGAATGTAGAGAGGAGGTAACTAACGGCAACCAGAAGAGGAAAAGACGAGAGCCGTGGCCCAGAGAGATTAAAACACACAGCACTTCCTCTTTCTCTGAGTCTCAGGTGGCTCTAGGGCAGCTAGGATAGCTTCATCAAAAACATTCTTCAGTCCTCGCTACAACGACAGAAGAGGACAGAAAATAGTGGTTAGTAACCAGGGCAACGGGATGGAGGAGAGGATTAGAGGAACATGGCAGAGTGAGGAGGGAAGTGAATGAAAACAGAGGGAGGAAAGCTGCTGGGTCAGTTGGAGCAGAGATGGAGGATCACATGCAGCTGGGTGAGGGCTGAGATTAGCAACAGGAAACAGGAAGTGACATTAGCAGCCATGTAAGCATTATGTCAAATAGAGGAGGAAGGAAGGAGTGGAGCACCGAGGTGGAGGCTACGCCTTGGCTTCATCAACACTATTGTTCTCTGGTCATGTGAGGTCATGTGTGTTCCCTTCCTTCTGGAGTCCGGCAGTCCGGCCGGGACAGGGACGGCTCTCTGGACCTGCTGACTGCCCAACGAGGACACGCCTTATGGTCTGTCCATTCTGCTGTACAGATCTCCTCTAGAATAAACTAGTATTTCTGCCTCCCTGTTAGTAAGATGTGAAGCTAAGCAGTCAGAAAAGCAAAGATGTATTCAGAGGAGTCTTTGCTTTTCTCACACCAAACAACCAAATTTAACTGTGGGTGTTTTAATGCCTGATAGTCCAATGGACTCTGTGGATCGGGGACAAAAGTTGAAACATTTGTTAGATTTGCAGCTGATGTGGTTCTTTCACACTGCGCTCTAGTAAACAAACCAAAGACATTACTGGAACTACTGAAGTAAAATCTCTGAATATAACTTCCTTCTTCACAACAAGAAAGCAAAAATGGAGTGGCATCTGATTCTATCTGTTGTACAATTTCTCTTTGGTAAAAGACTTGAAGCCATTTCTCCTACTAGGACTGGGCACACATGTTGGCTTTGGCTGTATTTACCCAGAATGCCCTGTGCTGTAGTCCGCTTCCAGCTTTTGGAGCGGTCACCTGCATGCTCGGTGTTCACATATGCATTCAAACCAGAGTTGCTTTTTTTGTTCTGCATCAGAGATCGATACGGCCCTCACCAAACAAACTGGACTTTCTAAATTAAAGTAGTTTATCTTTTAATGTCTGAATTACAGCCAAAATAGTGACGTAATCTTTCCTCTTTTATCCAGTTTGTTCTCCATGCTGTTTTTTTATTATTATTTTATGAGCAGTTATGAGGCTTGGTGGCAAAACCTAAAACTACTGCTGTGCAAGTTACTTAATGGGTCGTTTCTAGGCAACCAAAGGGTGAGCGAGTTAGTTGATGCCACTCACCTTGCTTAGCTGACTCTGAGAACTTGAGCAGCTAAAGCATTTCCTCTGCCTACATCCCCCAGAATGCTGTGTGGCTCTGGCTCAGAGTTCAGTGAATATTCTATCAGATGTATGATCTATTGCTATTGATCGCATGCCTATCACAATATACATTATTGATTTATTGTCCAGCCCTACCTAGTGAGGTCAGCATTTGACCTTTGTTGCCTGGCATGCAGAACAAACCCATCCACTACAGCATGCAGCAGGCGGAGTGTGGGAGTGAACATGTTCCTCTTTCCTCCACTTTCTTTCTTCTTGCCTTTGATATTTCAGCTCAGCCAATCTAGCAGTGTGTGACAGTGTGTTTTTGTGTAAAGGTTACCTGTGTGAGGGCTGAGCACTCCACATATTTAACTGCCTTGAGGTCTCTTGCCAGCTTCTCTGCCGTCTCTGGGGTGATGGGCTTCTGCTTGTTCTTTGCCAGCTTTTCTATAGTGGACGGGTCATCCCTCAAGTCGATCTGCGTCCCGACTAGAAGGAAGGGCGTCTTTGGACAGTGGTGGGTAATCTCAGGAACCCACTGTGGAAACACACTTAGTGTTAACACAACAAGAGGCTAGGTTCTATAGCAAGACAATGCTGCCATACTGACAAAAAGTGTTCATATTGTATTCGTTGCTAAAAGGTGTCCAAAACATTATCTACCGTTTCTGACAGAATGGTGGGATCAACTCCAGCCATTCAACAATGGAAACCCCCTCCGTACTGGCATTTGGTCCCAGTAAGAGTTACCACTGTGTCAGGTGGGCAATACAGACTTAAATGTCTCATCACAATATTTAGTAGTACAGTGACGATATGAATGACTTATTACTTCTTTTTTAGGCAGCTATGCGTATGGCTGTGACTGAATTTGTAATACTTTTCTTTAGGACATCAGTCACATAAAGAAGGGTGATTTACGTCACTAAACTGCACACAGTAACTGTATTTAATCTTTTTTTTTTTTTCCAAATTTGTTGACCTTTATTGATACTTTAGTTGAAAAAACAGGAGAAAAACAGTAAAACTAACAATTCCAACAATACAGACAGTTTTGGGGGGTTTCTGGAATTTACCGTGACAATGATTAATCAAAATT
Source organism: Girardinus metallicus (assembly GCA_903067095.1). Taxonomy (NCBI): domain Eukaryota; kingdom Metazoa; phylum Chordata; class Actinopteri; order Cyprinodontiformes; family Poeciliidae; genus Girardinus; species Girardinus metallicus. The sequence goes on from CAEGAE010002981.1 coordinate 41,978, forward strand.
CTTCAAATAAGAAATACAACACGATAAATGATAAACAGGGTTTCCCCCAGTGCATTATATGCCTGACGGCCCGCTTTACTAGCACCACCGCCAGGCTAAGCCTTTCTTGTTAATGTTTTTAGAAAAATAATAATAAAAAAAGAAATCTATTTTTTTTTTTTTTTTAAGTCAGATTGCAAGCGTCTCTGTGGCTCTGAGCGTTTCACTGGCGGCGCAGATTTATTCCTAAAAGATATGTTTGCAGAAGATAGGTTTATAGTTTATGCAGTTAAAGCCGGACCAATCACACCGCTGGCGCCTCTGTGCGTTGCCTCATGCACTGCAGCAGCTGGAGTAAGTTAACCTCCTCGCACACCGCGCGCGCCTCCTTTCACTCAAACTGGACTCAGGCCGACCTGTATGGATATTTACATCAACCCCCTGTGAGGAATTATGTCAACAGTACAAACATGGGTGCACCGACTGCAGTGTCCTGGACGATCATTGATCTTTAAAAACCCTAATTTGCCGATTCTGATTTTGGTCTATATCACTTTTTTTGTCTGAAAAGTTGCTAAATATAGCAACACAATTGCTGAGAATACAGCTGGGAATTCATTCCAAACATTATGGGTGTAGAATTTTACGGAAGAACATGAAGTCTATTTATTTTTATATATATATTTACATATAAAAATAGTCAGTTACCTTTTCTTTGACATTTTCAAAGGAGGAAGGGGACACGACTGAAAAACAGACGAGGAAGACATCTGTCTGGGGATAACTCAAAGGACGTAACCTATCGTAGTCTTCTTGACCTGCAGGAACCAAAAAAAACACATCCACTCACACTGGTGAATTTTAAGACTCATCAAACTAGATATTTACACAAGTTTGCTTGTGGATTTGTGGATGAGCTTTGAAAAAGCACCTTTCCATTTTAAGCAGGTTTTACTTGGACTGCACACCCAAATGTGATTCCCACTTGGTGGTTTCAAATGTCATTTATTTCACATTAGAAAATGAAACACCGAGGCAAAACCAAAGCCATACCTGCTGTGTCAAACAATCCCAAGGTATAGGGTTCCCCACCGATCATTACAGTTACAGCATAGTTGTCAAACACCTGGAACACAAAACAAATCCCTGTTAGGCTCAATAAGACATTCAACTTGATATGTCTTTTGCTGACACTGCAAATAGAAGCTAAATATAAATGTATCCGTTTGCACTTTTATATCACAATGAATGTGGATCCCAGTTAGAGCTTTCTAAACCCACCTCAATAAAATACATTAATATTTGGCACCAAAAAGATCCAGAAAACGACTTGGAAGAAGTCAGCGGTAAAAGTGATTCCAGTGTCGCCTTGTGTTTCTGTTGGCATACGTACCGTAGGTACATATTCGGAGGGAAACTTGTTTGTAGTGTAGGAGATGAGCAGGCAGGTTTTACCCACAGCACCGTCACCGACTACAACACACTTGATGGTCTGCATAGCTGTGGTTTACAGTCTATTCTACTCATTCAAGACCTGCAGAGAAAAACAAAAAGAAAATCAGAAATCTTCACATTACTCTGGGTAAAAAAATAAAAATTGGGGGAACTCAGAAATTTAACACAATTCTAAAAGATACAAACTTATATTGACCTGTCATGTATCACTTTGTATCTATACATTTAAATACATTTAAAATGTTAATTTTAATGCTGAATATACATTTAAAATGAACAATTACTTCATCTCCCAGTAATTCAATATCTTTTAATCCACTTAGAATTCTATTTAAATTAAAGTACAGTGATTAACAAATTCACATTTGGAGGAAACACAAGGAGTAAGGCTTCAAACTAAGACCTGGTACACATGTAGCCGGTTTCAGTGTTTCTCCCAGGGACTTGGCCTTAGAGAGTGAAGGGGTCGTTTTTAGGGGCGTACAGATTGATCAGCCAATTTCCTTCATTTTGGATGATTGATAAATCAGTCGATGCTTACAAGTGAAACCGATCTGTTATACCAGCACAAGGCTCTGAGAGAGGGCTACGTTTCACAATGTCAGCCTACTGTTGCTAACTTTGCAACTTTTTTACTATATTTAGTGCAGAAACAAGCAAACCAAACTCCGTCAGGCTTTGGTGATCAGAATAATGCAATTGGTGCACCCCGACTTTCTTTTACAAACACCAACAATAACAGTTATTCCTGTTACTTGCATGAGAGCAAGCTGCATAATACAGAACTGGATTGCTTCATAAGTGCAAAACATACAAACGGTAAAAAGAGTAGCTTTTACTTCTGAACCATCATTCAGTAAATATCAGATAAAGGAAACTGTTTTTCTCCAACTGTTGTACAGCTAGCAACAAAAACAGAAAGAAAAGAAAAAGAAATTCCTGCTCATATTTTGAGTCATTTCAGAGACGCTGAAAAATAACAGTAGGTCTGGCATCTGCTCCAATGTCTCAATGCAGCGACTGTGAAACAGCAAGATGGAAGCCAACTAAGCCTTATATAATCACTCGCTTTAAGGATCATTCGGTAGCGAGCCACAGAATCTCTGTTTCTGCTCCACAAATTACAGCATGTCAGTATTAAGCCGCAGCAGAGCTGAGCTCCACTGCAGCACTACGTGGGGGCAGGGAGCCACTGAGGGACCAAAACGCCCTCCTTACAAATAGACTCAGCTGCTAACAACTAGGTCTAGATGCTAAACACATGATAACTGCCTCCTGATTGGGTAAAGCTGTTGTGAAGGGTCAGCACTGGACTGAAGGCTCTCTAGACAAATACTGTTTACGATAACAACATTGACAAATGCAATAAACTTTATTGAGATTTAATTAGACATTTCCAACCAATTCTTTGGTTTTGATCAAGCTAATAAATGAACTTTAGAGAAACAATAATAAAAATGATGTGTTGTTTTGGAACAAATAATGCGATACTAGGGATGCTTCGATCGGGTTTATTGCTGCCGATGCTGATACCTGTGACAGGTGACAACGAAATAAATCTCACGACACTGCCTATATCAAATAATCTCAAGTAAAAAAAGAAAACATTAACTTAAAGTCAAATGCGGGTTGCATCAAAATAAACAATCCTAACTTACTGAATCCAAACTTCCTGAGAGCACAGCTAATTGTTTGGTGTTGTTTCTGACTGAGCGGAGTAATCCTGCAGAACACAGGCAGGAGGCAGAGGAGACCGATTTTTCTTCCAGAGTTTATCTGTCTCATACTAGGACAGCAAACGTTTGAATACATATGCTCAAAAAAAAAAAAAGAAGAAAGAAAAAAATGTTAAGTTTACATGCTGCAGATTTAAGCAGAAGTTCAATGTCAGAGTTGATTGTCTGGTGGAAGTTGAACGTGAAACTGAACATGCCAGTACCGCGTGGCGGCGGTCCAACAGCGAGAGCAAAGCCCAGAATCTTCCACCACTAGCCTCATTATTTGAATTGTTTTTTGGGTTAATTGCACACTGGGCCTCTGCAGACTGCAAAGTATGAGATGCAGGTGATCAGTTTTTGTGACAAGCAATAAGAGACAGTGATCGGCGATAATATAGTTTCATGGAAATTTGCCAATCATGATCAGTACCCGATCGATCGGCATGCCTCTATGTGATAGAATGGCTTTCTCTTTGATTATCCTATTTGATAATCACACAGCAGCCCACACATGCTGTAATCACCAGCACATATCAATACATGAGAAACTTTCCAATGTGATGGGAAAAAAAGTCCCATGGTCTTGTCTCATTGACGGATATTCATTTATCCCTGGTACTGATAAACTACTCAGCTATGAGGCTTTGCTTCAATAGATCCTCTGTGATTTCAAGTTAGAATATTAGTAGCTTGTTACTAATATGCAGGATATTGACTTATTTTCTTAGTGTGATCTTTGTCCGTCACACTAAGAAACTCATGTACCTCCAAGATGCGCTCCGCCACCGTTTGTTCAGACCACAATATCAAATGTATTGTGAGGTTCGACTGTAAAGCTACACTTAGACTGTAACCGTCAGCTGCCCGTCGTGTTCAGTCCATCCGCTCACCTGTATAAATACTCGGCAGAGCTCCTCCCACCGTTCGCTCTGAACCAGCAGCTCCTGCAGGAGAAAGGCTGCCGAACTCCAGGCATCGCACCATTCACTTTAAGGATGCCTGTTGGTCCCCCAAAAACGATGAAAACCTGACCATTATCAACAATCAATAAAACCCCCGCGGCTCGAACTTGAAAATTGGACGTTATGCTGCTAACACTTAGTTTTCGTCTACAACTCAGAAGCGGAAGTGAGAGCGCTGAGCAACGCAAGCAAAGTCCCGGCCGGAACGGTGAGCTAAAAAAATAAAACATAAATTAAGGAGGCTTCGAGGCAGGTACATTTTCCTGGAGGAATTTTAATAATCGAGGTACTTGAATCATTCGAGGAATCGTTTTCATACATCAGATCCCCGCTGAGTGGCGTTCTCCCTGTGCATGGGTTCCCTCCAGACTCCAAAGACGTTCATGTTGGCTCAATTGGTCAAAATACTGTTGGTTTCTTTTACATTTAATTGGTGGAAAAAAAGGTTTTCATTTTGCCAGACAAAAAGCAAAACGAAACAAAAAAAAGACATATTCACATCTAATTTTAATCAGGCGAGCCTCCAGTCCTTTTTATGCTTGCTGTGCTGATACAGGTTATTCCCTATTCCTGTTGTGTAGTATTGGCATTAATGCCAAGCAAAACCAACTAATTTATATTAGACATTGACTGATTTTCTGAAAGTAAAATTTTAATTCAGAATGTCTACGTGTGTAAAACAAATTAGAGCAAAACTAAATGTAGAAAATGCTTTAATTCAAAGAGAATTTAATCATTTTTGGCATATAAAAAGACTTAAGAATTTTCCATTAGTGAGCAGGATCACCTGATCAGTGGCCATTGTGATCCGTTTTCCAATGACCAGGCACTACAAGTCACCTTAACACCAGAGGTGTGCTGATCGATCGGAAACCAATCGTAATCGGCCTATTTCCGTGAAAAAGTGTATGATCGGTGATCGCCGATCACCGTCTCTTGTTGCCGATCACACGAACCGATCAAACGTATCTCACTTCGCAGCCTGCATGTGCAGCTCATCTCCTCTTTCCTTCACACTGTGCAAGCATGCGGCAACAAATGCTAAGCAATGTAGTGAAAAACTTTACAGCTCAGCATCAATGGGGAAGTTTGCGTGTTGCAATGGAAAATTACCTCGTTGCTGAAGCACATCAAATTGCATCAACACAACGAGCCTAATATGACAAAGTTTGGCTACATCGAGGCTCACTCACACTGTTGATCAGACAACAGGTAAAGCAGCGCAGAACTACCAACATTCACCAGGAAGAGCATGATGGTCAGAAAGCACAACAAATAACCAGAAAAATTATTTTAAATTACATGAGCTAGCGGTGTAAGACACTGGTTTCGCTCTTGCTCTTGGACTGCAGCTACGCCGTAATAGATAATATAATAATAATAATATAATAATATTTCACAGGCGTAGTGCCGCTCCACCTCCACCATACAGTGATCTCTCTCACCGAACGTCTGCTTAAAGCTGCAGCAGGTAACTTAAAACAACAACAAAAACAAAACAGATTTTACATATTAAAACTTTCACTATGTCTTAACATGAGATAATTTATAAACAAATAAAAATACATAAATAAATAAATAATCAATGTCCTATGTCTCTTCCAGACAATCTGCAGAACTACTCAGCTCAGTCAGAAACAACCTATCAGAGCCAGCATTAATCAGCTGTGCTCTCAGAAAGTCTTCATTTAGTAACTCAGGATTGTTTATTTTGATAGGCAGATTTATTTGACTCGTGTATAATGTATGGTAGAGAGAACCTCACTGTTAAATATTATTTTACTGATTGCATGTTTTTCAGTTGTTCTTTTGGCTGAATAGCTGCTGTATTGTGCCTGCAAGTATTTTGCATGTTTATGTCTAAATTAGGTGAATTTATTACCAGATCATTTGTTAATTTTGCCACATCACATAGTAGCATTTATACCCAACACGAAAAATTAACAGCCAATCCAGGTGATCGGCAACGATCAGTGATCGGCCCTCATAGGTGATCGGAATCGGCAGCAAAAAACCTGATCGGAGCGTCTCCACTTTTTACAACATTTTGCCTTTACTGAGCGGCAGAGACTCAATTCGCTGGTTTTAGTGTCAACGTGGTATTTCAAATGAAGTCAGAAAAAAGACAGGAGCATAAGAGCTTTTTAAAAGAAAACTGTTTTCTAAGGAAACTTTCTAGTCATTTATTCAGACTCTTGGTTAGCCTAAGCAAAGCACAGAAACATTTCTATTTTATCCTTATGAAGCTTCAGCCTGTGTTATGGCACATGATGGATTCATAAATGTTGGCAGCCTTTAGAAAATCTCAGAGTCAAGCTAAAGCTTCTGCATTCTCCGTGGGACACAATCAGACTGCTGTTGAATGGCTAAACACACTGATCGCTCATATATTCTAAAGCCAGTTAAGAATGTGAACTCTAAATAATCTGTTTATATTTCAACATGAAGGAAGTCTACTTCACAACACTGTAACGATGCCTGTGCTGATACATTTGATGGCTAATCACGTCTGGAAAGCTAGGGAAAAAAAAACATTTTGAATTCTATTTCATATCTTATTATAATATAGATCATAAAGAGAGACTAACAAAATCGAACCTCAGAATCTGTCTGCAAAACTCTTATATAAAATACATTTTAAAACACAACAGAGAATTTATTAGTGTTAAACATACACTTCAGTTTTAAAGTCTACCCCTAAAAAAGAAAAAAGAGTTGTACTTCATAAAAAGGGTGAAATAGGATTTGACCCAAACAGTAGCAACTAAACTACCATGACAACACAGTGATCAGCAGAAATGGGTTCTCAGTCATCTGATTTCTAATCTAAACCCACAGCTCTAAAGAAGAAAGGTGCATTTGGCACCAACCAAACCACCAGCAGCTCTAGGAAAGAAACCTATGATCTCCTCTCCATTTCCCAACAGAACCGTTATCTAGTGTCCTCCATGAAGCGAGTATTAAGGAAAACCTCAAAACCCGCCGCACTCTAAATATGTCAAACTGTCCTAAAGCAGGCAAAGCCGGTGGCAGTGGCTGCAGTTGTAAACGCTTTTAGACTTAATCCAAACATTGGTGTTAGTAGGCCAGTAGGCATTTTTAGGACAGGCCTGTTAAACAGCGGGAAGGTTCATTCTGATATAGCAGTATTTCCCCCAATAGATAAGACTGAGAAAGAAAACCTGCCATAATATAAAAACATGTCTGAGATTATAATAAAAACCCGAAAGGCATCGTGTCGTAATTTGCACTTAAAAAGCAACACATTCTCAATTTTCTTCAAAAAGCAGACTGATGAACTAAAAATACGCAGTTTACATCGACTGCAATAGTAGCATTCAAAACTGCGCTTCATTCCTCATTTTAAATGGACCAGCATCAACTTCGAGAGGTTATGTAGGCCAACATCAGAATTTTAACATCTGGCCTGAAGTTCCATCGATAAAAGGACCGATAGCTGGCTGCTACTAGCCTCAGCTGTTGCACTTCGACCACATCCCGGCCTCTGTGGCCTATTTCTTGCCGGTTCTTTAAATCGCCATCTCGCGATGTATTTTCATATGAACAACAAGGAATCGTTGGTAGCTTTCGGGTATCTAAATGTTATCCGTTTTTAATGTTGGACCGTATCTTGTTTAAATATAAACATACAACTAAGGTTTGTTTTACCTCCGTAGCCGTCTAACCCCTAGCTAACAACTACAGAAATATTGCATTATTTTAAGCCAAGACACTAATACGTTTATAGCCTAAATGACAATTTTTATACGGTAAATTGATTTTAAGAACGAAAAGGATGAATTTACTTTCCGGTCTGATAATGTAGTCTGCCTACTTGCTTTCCTAGCCGAATGCCGTCCTCCCGTTAGTTTGTGGGCTAACAAGTGCAGCTAACTCTAGCGGATGCTGTTTCTGAATTGCACTAATTAGCAGCTGTATCGCCGTTATAACTAATACCACATGCTTCATAACGCTGATACACCAAAAAGATAATGAAAAATATTAAGAGCATACCTTAAACACTATATGTGGGTATTTATAATTTTCCGTACCGTATTCTCTATTTGGATCTCAACACCGGGCGTTGGCAGCTCCACACTAAGGGCTTCCCAGTCAATAGAGCAGGGACACGTAGAGTACGTACTGACGTCTTACGTCATTCCGTTCATTCATTTGAATAAGAGACAGCAAGGACAACCTTTTCCCAACAAATTGGGCTTGGATGTGCCCGAAGCGGAGAGTGAATGTAAAATTTATGAAAAAATATATACACACAGATAAATGTTTATTGTTTTTGTACATTTGTATTACTATTTTGTTATTAAACGATTAACGATATGCCGAATTGCTTTAATTTTTATTACCATGACACATCTGCATTCAACTAAAAATTATTGCTCTAATTCTGTATTTTATTCATTTGACCTAAATGAGATGGTTGCAATCATCTCGTTTGCCTCTAGATGGCAGTGCAGCTCAATGACCTATATGTTAGGAATCACAAATGTACAAACCTAGGAAAAACAAAATTTTATTTTCGAAATGGGACCATGTGGTTGAGAGAAACAATTACAATATTCATGCCATACAAACAAAACAGAGACCATACAAAAGGGAAAACATCATTCTAGAAAAATCTAGAACTGTAGGCCTCTCCTCTTCTAGTTGGACACGCTCTGCAACAGCGTAATGTTGTCTCCTTTCAACATGATCCTCCCTGGAAGACAAGGCAACAAATAAGGATTTAGAAAAGCCAACTGGAGACAGATCAGACGCAAAATAGAAAACAGATAAAAAGTCTGTTTACCTTTTATTCATACACTAACTGATATGAAGAGCAGACACAGCCAAACGCTACTACAGCCCAGATGTTCTAAGAAACGCTAAAGCAAATCTTCTGGGCTCAGACTTTCTAATACAGTCTCTAGAGCTGTGCAATTTAAATGTTGAATATATTTTGAGTGACGTGTCTTTAAGACCATCAATGTAAATTGTCATTTACTGTTTTACATTATTATTTACTTACTTATTTTTAATTTCTGTTGTATGCTGTGCTGGGACAAATAAATCTCCCCACCCCATTCGGGGATCAATAAAGTATTATCTTACGTGAATGAAAGTGGACCAGACAGCGGTTCAAAAGCAGTAAGAGGATTATAGAGCAGGGCATTCTGGGTAAATACAACTGAAACAAACATGAGCCTAGCGCTAGCAAGAGAAATGGCTTGTAACCTTTTATCTAAAACAAAAGCGAAATCCTACAACCGCCAAAATCCAATACCACTCCATTTGTTTTTACATTTTGTAAAGAAGAAAGTTGTGCTCAGTGTCTTCTTCAGAGGTTTTTGTGTCATTTCCTTCTGTAATTCGTGGTACAGTGCCACCATGGGCGAGAATTTGGTTTTTCAAACAGTTTGGTTGGCTTGACTGAGTGCAGTGTAAAAGAGAACCACAGCAGCTGAAAATGTAACAAACGTAGGGCTGTTGTAAACGAATATTTTAGTAATCGAGTAATCTATCGATTATTCCTACGATTAATCGAGTAATTGGATAAAAAAAATTATAAAATAAAAAATTGACCAGGGGACGAAAGTAAGAACGGGGGAGAGCAATACGGGATATTTACGGCACCTTCGTTCGTCACACGAAACTCATCTACCAGCCATGTACCGCCACGATGGTTTCCGCCACCCGTTTGTTGATATGACATTTATTGTGTGGTTCATCTGTAAAGCTACACTTACACTGTAACCATCAACTACTCAGCCGCCAGTCGTGTTCAGTCTATCTGCTCACCTGTATAAATACTCAACAGCTCTCTTCCCGCCATTCGCTTTGAACCAGCAGTTCCTGGAGGAAAAAGGCATCGCGCCATTCACTTTAAGGATGCCTATTTTCCCCCAAAAAACGATGAAAACTCGAGCATTATCATCAATCAATGAAATCCCCGCGGGCCGAACTTGAAAATTGGACGTTATGCCGCTAAACTCAGGCGGAAGTGAAAGCACAAATAAAGTCCCGGCCAGAACACGGCGCGCTAAATAATAAAACATAAATTAACGAAACTTCAAGGCAGGTACATTTTCCTCGTGAAATTTTAATAATTGAGGTACTCCAATCATTCGAGGAATCGTTTCAGCCCTAAAATGTTGCCATATTTGTTTCCAATCAAACCAAATCTTCCAGACAGGTGTGAAAACACACCAAAAGGGACAAAGTTCAAGTGGTAGGAATATTTTGCAAGACGCTGTATATCTGTAATAGAGCTCCTCTTTCCGCTTCTATGGCTACTCCTAGTATAAATGAATGATTTAAAAGCAGTGAAAGAGACATCTATCACTACTAGGCTGACCCAGGTTAGGCTCTTTAAGTCACATTACCCAGTGGCTTTCTGTTCTTGGTCTTCATGTGGATTTCCTCAGAATCATCCAGAACCAGGTTCATGTACTCATCAAAGCCCTGAAATCAAAACAGGGACAAAGTTTGCCAGGGATTTAGCATTGCATAAAATCTATAATGTTACACCAGTTATTATAAATGCTGTTTTTTAACAGGGTTCCAAGAATTGTGAAATTAACATCTAAATTAGTAGGGTTTTTTTTTTACTGTGCTTGGTTATTGATGGTTAAAACTTATGAAAACATTTTACAAGCTGAATATTTTGATAGAAATATTGAAGAACTTACAATAATGCATCCCTCTATCCGCATGTTGACCTGCTCATACAGCCACACCTGGATTCTGGAACGCTGGGAATGAGAGGGAAAGCCAAATCAGGCTCTCTCAATCTAGACTTTAATCTACTTCGGATTAGAAGAGAAAGTGGAAACTACTTACATTCTGCAGGTATCTGAAAATGAGGTTCTGAAACATCAAGTCAAGGTAAGCGGACAAACATTTATAGCATTTTTTTTTTTTTAATTCCGACTGAAATAAAACTAGTTTTGTTGGTTCCAGTAGATAAAGCTGCGGTTACACGGCTGCTTTATAGCCTGCAACATGTTCCAGTTTCATCCACGTTACACATGAGATGGCACGTTACTATGGATACAGCAGGCCATAAATCTAATTCATTATGAACAGTGACAAAAAAATAGACATATTGAGGCTTTTTTTAAAGGATGGATGTTTGATGACTTTTATAATCGGAATTGACAAAACTTATTTTGGCTCCAATTGGAATACTCTTTTCAACTAATATCAGGGGTGTCCAAACCTTTTGGGAAAAAAATTGTTGAGTCAAGTTCTCACAATAAACCCCCCCCCCCCAAAAAAGTCACTTTTGTTTTTACAGAATAGATGTTATTCATAGTAGATCCAAAACTTAAAGAGATTTTCCAAGTTTGCTGTACTGAAAGAAAGGCATCTAGTTTTTAGTTTCCTATGGCTTTATTGAATATTTATATTTTCAGTAATAAGAACAGGAATGTGACACTTTCTTTCACATAGCTCCCTGATATTCAGCCAGGTTTAATATATTCAAAACCAGCTCATTCTGGAGCAGCAAAGTTGACTTTATAGTCAAACTCTCTGGATTAACCTGGTTATTCTTATTATAAAACCATGGCTATAAAAAGTCTAATATTTTGTGTTGTATTTAACATTTTCCATTGTATGAAAATTATACCAGTAATAATTGTAGCTTGATCACAAACAAAACGGTTCCATTTGCTGCTTCAAACACCAGTGCACGTTTGCATAATTTTTGAATTACATTCTCAAGAATTCCCGTTCACTCGAGAACGGGAACACTGTATCGTAAATAGTCACTGTTCAACGCACATTTCGCACTTGGATCGTTTCCTGCCAAGTTCTTTCAAGTATGAGATACTTGAAATTAATGGCAACTTTAACGCGGCAATGTCTCTCCCCTTGCTAGGCTGTAAAACTGTCATTCAGTACCAGCTAGAAACAAAGTTAGAAACGTTGTACCTGCCCGCAACAGTCACTCCGAGCAGATTATTTAAAAAAATGTACCAAAATACAAATTAATTAGCTAGCACCAACGTAGCTAAAAATTAGCCTAGCTGCTAAGTCATCTTAGCACCTCATTGAACGGTGTACCGTCGGTATGTTCAAAAGGATACAATGGGCTGAACCATAACCTTCTGGACCTTCTGTCCTTGTCCTCTGTACGCCATTTCTCCAACAAAAACACCAACAAGATGACAGCGTTTCTGGCTTCAGAGCGCCTTAACGTTCCACTCACGTTGCAAATCTGCTACAATGGCGCGTTTGCTTCCGCCTTCCGCGCCTGTTTGAACGGCTAGTGAAGTGAAACAGCGCCTCCAGAGGAGGGAGGTCATAAATATAGAAACTTTCTGATCATGTTTGGGAAGATAGTGGTTTGAAATAAACAAACAAAATTCATTACAATTTATTTTAGTCACCTGAAAAGTCTGTTTTAGGGAAGATTTTTATGTTTCAAAATATATATATTTTTAAGTTGACTTTCATTCCATTTATATTTGGAGTTATTTTGGTTCTTTAACTGTCTAGATGTCCTCTGTTTTGCTCCCCACTGCCTTTTTAAGAAAGCCTTAGGTGAAATAAATTGAAGTTTCGTTTCAGATCCTTTGTGTACTCTTTCTTAAAACATTTTCTATTTCTGAGTAATATACAGTGCATCTGGAATTTATTCACAGCTTTTCACTTTTTGTTATGTTGCAGCCTTATTTGAAATTATATTAAATTAATCTCTGTCCGCAAAATTCTGCACACCAGTTATGACAATATGGAAAAAAGATTTTGAGGGTTTTTGCATAAAAAAATAGAAATCCAAGAAATTGTTTAACTGTCTCCTGACTGTCATGACATGCTAACATCTCAATTTTCCAGGAAGCTGAGAATTCACAATAAGAAGTCCTGAATGACACTATGAGCTGTTGACTTGAACTACCAATCCACCTCATTTGAAGCATATTATGTATTTTTACAACAAACTATGAAGTTTTTAAATATTAAAAGAGGATTTGTTCTTTCCATCCAATAATGTTTTTTTTTATTTCAGATTTTTTTTAAAACTATCAAAACACTTTGAAAATATCAGAAAAACTAGAGAATCGTTCATTAACATTTTATTTTTATAAAGCACCAGGAAAAAATCGGCCGTCTTTAATACAAATTAATATGAAGTTCTCGTTCCTTCTTTTGTGAAAGTAATGACGTGCTGTTTCCACCAGGAGGCAGTATTCGAAAAGCAATCTATTTACCCCAGGAAAGCAATCACGAGCAAACTATATAGAACTGTTGTTAGTTAGATGGTTCCGTAATATCTTTGTTAGCGCATAAAGTAATAAGTGAATAGTTGTTTCTACTGCTTTACCTGCCTATTACGAGAGCAACTCTCATGTTGCTAAATTCCTATCCTTTAAATCAGCGCATTAATACTCGGGGCTAATATTCGAGGCTTTAGGTGTTAGTGTTTATGTTTTACAAACTTATGTGCTTTAATGAGTGCTGGGCTTCTGCACCAGCAGGATTACAGCTAAATTGTCAAATGTTAAAGATTTCTATCACTACAATAATAAGCTTTGCAATAACAGAAATAATTAAAAAAAAAACTTTTAAGAAGAAAATAAAATGCCAAAAAAATTTCACTGGACCATACAACTATAACCTACATGCAGTACTTCCTTCCCCTCCTCTCTCTCTT
>CAEGAE010002989.1:0-61697 GCA_903067095.1 Girardinus metallicus
GACTGTTGTGTGGTGCCCTAAAAGACCCCCAACCAAAACACACCAAAAAAAACACAGCAGGAAGAAAAAAAAAAAAAGAATGCAGATTTTCACTAATTTAATCCCCCCCCCCCCCCCCCCAGTTTCAAAAAACAATGTATATGCATATTTACAGAAACATTGTTATTCCAGTTTTCTGTTACATATTTACATTTTAATGTCTCCATTGAAGGTAAACTGAGAGCAAAGTCAAATTCCCTGCTTGTGGCCAATAAAACTCATTTTGTAAATAGAAATTTTATGTTACTTCAAGAAGTTTCTCATTATACAGTAAAAAGGTTACATGGAGATGAAATTTCACCTTTATATTTACATTCTAACTGATTCTTTTACTAGCTGCAGATTTTAAACCTTTATTGTTTGTTTCTCCAGCTCTTTTCAGTGACATTGTTGTTATTTATATGTCTTTATTCTTTTCTTCTAGTATTCTCCTTTTGTCCTTCTTTCCCTTTAAACTTTTTGCTCCACCTATTACTTCCTCTTCCCCGTTTCATCTTCATTGCACTTAAGTAAACTCAATGCAGTTTTTAAGACAGTCTTTTATTTTTTTCATAAGTAACAAGTTTTTAGCAAAAGCTGTGACACTCAGACAACAATTCTGACTTAATAGAACATGGAAAAAACAGAATCCAGGTCCGCTTTGTTAAGTTTGCGAACCTCATTCGTCATACAATGACGATGACCTGAGTAACTATAAAACATCTCCACTTATATAAATAAACAAAATAATATTTTTAAGCTTTTAATGGTAAAATAATGACCTTCGTGAAGGTTTACAGATACAAAGCCTAACTCCTGTACTTTTTTATTTATTGTTTACAATGCAAATTTGTTGTGACCAAATAAAGGGGACAAAAAATTATAGTGAACAAAAAAATAAAGTACAAATTTGGCAGGGCTAATGCAAAGTAGTTTGAAATGCTCCTGCTCGTCTTTTCTTCTGTTTTTCTAAGGACATTAACCTGGACTGAGCTCAGGTGAAAATGTTTGAAAATCATTTTAATTGCAAAAAAAACAAAAAAACAACAAATGACGAATTCCCAGATTCCTGAACGTGCAGCAGCTGCTGATCCAATCAGAAACCAACGATTAGAACCAACGATTCACACATTATTAGAAGCTGAAATCAGCTGCACATGTTTCTATTTGTAGCCTGGATTTTCCAAACAAAGTATAAAAAAGTCTGAAAAGATCTAAGGAAAAGTCTTTCAAACCTAATTTCTTAAAAAAACTGCATCAGTCCAAAAGTCTGACTTGTTTCGATGGTTCAGTACTGCACCCTGATATTCAAAATCATCTAAACTCACATTCAGATCAAAAACACCCAGCAGCCACCGAGGGTCAAGCCTGGACTGAACTGGTGATGCTGGAACACCAGCATCACCATCGATTCTTTATTTTTTAGCACTTGGACTGTTTCTAGAAGCAGGAGAGACCCAAATGGAAGTACAACAACATACGACGGGTGACTTTTGGATTGGATGGATTCTGTTGTAAGATGTTTTCTTCACTTTTTTCATTTTATGGATAAAAACATGATCATTTAAAACAAACCTGCTACTTTTTGATTTTCCCAGCAGCTTTTATTTGCATTCCTAGCTAAAGCTACATAACGTCAGTGTCGTGGTTTTAGTATTTTGCAGAAAAAAACAGCAGCAGAATTTGTTTAAAATGCTTGTTATAGATTGTTTAGTTTTTTTTTTAGAACCACCCATATTAAACAGCAGTTCATAAACTGTTTGTAATCTGACAGACCTTGCAGGTAACTTGGGATAAGTGCCTTGCCCAGAGGCACATGGACATGTGGCAGGAGGAAGCTGGAATCAAACTCACAAAATTCACACTACAAGACAATATGTTATATATTATAAATATTTAAAGGTTTTACAAGTAAAAACATGTTTGCTCCCATGTTAAATGCGTAAAGTCCAGTTCTTAAATCACATTTGAGACGGAACCTCCTGACATTCTGCAGCTTCCTCTGAAAACAAGTTTTTTTCTTTTTCCTTTCTCACCAGCTGCACCGCAGAAATCATCGACTTCATAAATCTCAATTTTGGAGCGACTTTATCAGAGAGGCCCATTGGGAAAGCTGCACCCTTCAGCGCCCCCGCCTCGGCCCTGACCTTTCACAGCCAAATTCTAATGAGTTCACCCAAAAGTCCGAGCGGACGTCTGCTCCGAAATTGAAGAAATTCCCCCCAGGCTTTCCCTGAGATATCACAGAGAGAGGAAGGGTCGGGGAGGACGACCCAGACACATCACACCCCTGTCCTCTCGCCGGCACCGAGGTGCTTAAAAAGTAAAAGCATAGGATCCACAAAGAAAGAAAAAGTTGTTTTTAAGTCGGGGCGGCTGAGGAAATGGATGGCTTTCTGTGAAGATGGAGTGGAAATGGAGATAAATGAAGGAACCTCAGAAGCCACAGGAGAGTTGCTTCTGTTTGTGTGCAGACGTTTATGTTGAGCATAATAAGCAACACTTACCCACACACATCTATATGAAGAATAAAAACCAAAATCCATCTGCCTCTGACAGCGTTCCATGCATTAAAAACAATATTTCCCCATGAAGCTGTGAACATAATGTCAGGAAAAGTGACGTAATGTGGCTGTGATATTCCAGTGGAGGATTCTGTCACCGTCGCTTTCTTTGCCTCTATTTGCTCGGCGTGTTTATGTTTCTGCTTTGCTTTGTGGCCGACAGCTTGCAGCCAAAACCTCTCTCAATACATATTTACAGATGTTTCGTGTAAAGTGTACGCGCCGTGGTAATGTGTACAAGCGGGACAGATTTGGGTTGAGCACACAAATGGACAGAAAGAGAGAGAAACAAATCAACGGCTGCATACAAATAAAACAAAACCTCAGGAAATCCTCATATCTGTGGGGAAGTAAGGAAGTTATGCATCAAGGTGCCAACCTGCTGCAAAATAACCATCCTACAGCCTGCACAGGACAAATAAAGAGCAAAGATAAGCTGCGTTGCCAGTTTTTTTGTCCATTTCAGCAAGAAGAATTTGGTTTGAAGTAAAAGCTGAAATTTTGTCATAAAAAATATGAAATGTTTAGAGCCAATCAAATGACACGGTTGCAACTCAAAAAGGCAACATTCACACAGCCAGTCTTGATGCTCATTTGCGATTTTTCTGTTGAAATCAGATTTTTTTTTGTGTGGTTGTTCAGGCTACTAATTAAATGTAACCGCAGTCAAACTTCTTTGTGAATGGTCCAAGACCACAAAGCGACCCAAACGTAGCCGTCACACAGCAGCGCTCTGTTTGCAATGGCCGCTGAAATAGACATCATCGTCACAAGATCATAAGATGAAGGAACGTAATAAAAAAAAAAAACTTCACCCATTGTTTGCAACCAGGTTTACTGTCTGTCTCACATCAATGACAAAAAAGTTGGATAAAATGCCACATCACACGGTACTAGCAAGGTGTGTTTAAAAGACTGAGCAGAAAGTATTTACCCAAACAATATATGGATGTACACAGCTCTAATTAGACACATCCATGTTGATTTTTTAGCTGGGATTTTCATTTAGACGGTCTCAAGAAATACCATTAAAAATGTTGCAATAGCTACAACCAGCCAGTAGGGGGCGAGAACACCAATAATAACAGCAACATTTAAAAGACAATTGTGAGCATTGCTAAAGCTAACCTAGGCTAAAGATCCTCCCAAAACAACCACAGCTGTTTTGTTTTTTTAAGCCAGTTTTTGGCTTTTTGTCAGTCATTAACTTCAGATTAGATTTAATGCACACATTGAGGGTGAAGACAGACAGATACGGGGACAAAAGGTCATGGACACTTTACAGGGAAGTCAGTTAAAGAATCAAATGCCTTTTCTAGCTGAGGAGAAAGTTAGGAAACCCCACCCTCCCACAGTTAGCCTTTAGCTAAGCTGCCTTTGCAAAGAGTTCTCAACCTTCTGAATCTTACAGCTATAGAGTCAATAACCAGAGGTCTGTTTCTTCCAGAGGTTGCTCTGGTTCACCGACTTCATTTTAAAGTCACTTTTCATCAGGCACCTGGAAGGACAACTCTATTTAACTGTCTAAAAGGTGACAGCCTGGGCCTTCTCAGGTGCAAAGTCACCTTGTTTCCAATCTGAATAGTCCTTTCCTTTGATTTATTTTTATTCATTTAACATGTTGTGTCCATGCAGCTTTTTCAGGAAGTGAAAACTGTTTTTACTAAATAAACCCAACGCCAGGGTCCTCAGCCTGCAGCACGGCGCTAACCCGACCCTCTGTGTGGAGGTTAAAGTTCATTCAGCGATGAATTGGATCAGCAGCTGTTGTTCTGTGAGCTCCTCCGGAGGTTATGGTACATTCAGAGCTCTGTGCAGTCAGACCACCTGCCTGCCTGCGTTACAGCAGCAGCAGCAGAGAAGACCATGAAGGTAGATTCACCCCAACCTTTAACTCTTTACCTGAAACCAAATAAAGAAGAAGAGCTGCAGGTCTTCCTTTCACATCGCTAACATTTGATGATTCTTTTACATTTCCTCTGATATAAAGTCAGTGATATGGTAAAACCCTCAGGGAGGAAGGATCTAGCTGCAGATTAATGTAATGATTAAATCAACCTGAAGACTTAATAAGTCAATGAGCATTTTTACAGAGCACTGAGGGACTTGAAAAAAACCTCGCCTGCCCACTTTTGTCTCAAAATCTCATTTCCTAGTAAAGTTAATGATTATTTGACCAAGAAAAGCTTCTGTCATTTATTATTTGGACTCAAATGCAGGCAGGAGGAAGGCATGCTCATAAAGAATAATATTTATTCAAGAAAAAAAACAGACCTCAACCTTGATAAAGCCAACCAATATAAACGAATACAATCCATTCTGCTTAGAGAAGCAGTCAAATATGCAAACAGAATAATACCAGAAGCTTGTTAATGGCTATGGATGAATAAACTGTATGTTATTCAGCATATATGTAGAGAAAATCCACCACAAAAACAAATTTGAGCACTTAAGTCTTGCTGAGAACAAATGTGACATTAAAAACCCAGAATAATGACGTTCATTGATGATGTGCTAATGGATGTAAACTTTTCACCTGCACTGCGGCTCCAACTCAGACTTCTTCTCACGCCAACGTAAAGTACATTCCCTCAATTCAACGCACCAGATGCAAGAACGGCTTCATTCAATGCTCAGTTAAGATCGTCAGCATATACATTAATGTTTGGGATGAAGCATTAACAAACAGGGATGGAAAGGAAATCTTAAAAAAAGGTTCAACAGAGGTGAATCCATCGGGTGCATGTTCTGAATTTGGGTCAGATGATACAGATGTTAGAGCATCTGCCAAAACTAGAGCCAGACTTCTTTTATTGACCCACTTAATTTACAACCCTCCTTACCCCCAACGGCAGTAATCAGCCCCAATTAGACCCGGAGGGCACTGCTGGCCCCGGAGCCCACCTCTCCGCCTGACTCCGTCCTCAGGGCCAAACACAGCCGCCGCTGCTCTCTGAGCGACTCCCCAGTCCATCAGCGGGACAGAGAAACAAACACTAATTAACCTAACGAGTGTGTGTTTTTATAGGGAGGGAACGAGGTTTGGGTCGGGTCTGAACCAGATGAGCTCGCCCACTGAGACAACCAGAAAACAATTCAGTGAGAGAAAGAGTCATTAGAGTTTAGAGATATTCAACGCTTTGACTAGCATTAAAGCTGGAAAGCAAACATGACACGATGCTGATTTTAATTCAATTATGACTTGATTTTTATATTATTATGTCTTTATTCTTGTAAAAAAGAAAATAAAAAGAAAAATTTCTAGCCTGTTTCCAAGACTGTAAAAAGGTCAGAAAACAAAATGAATCCTTAAGTCTGTTGGGTTTATTGTGAACGCAAAATGTTCTGCATATTTAGGGATGGACAGTAAATCAATAACAATATATATGGCAATAGACGTGATCAATATCAATAGATTATACATCTGATAGAATATTCAATATAGAATCGATGTAGGCAGAGGAAAGACTTTCATTTCTCATGGCTAGCTGTGAAAGATTAGTGGAATCAACTAACTCTCTCACTCTTTGGTTACCTAGCAACAAGCTGCTGGGTAAGAAAACAGTTTCAAGTCCCCTCTTCCCCAACTTTGGTTACCTAGCAACAACCTGTTGAGTAACTGGCACAGCAGCAGTTTAAGATTTTGATACTGTGCCTCATAAATGCTAACAAATAAAAAAAATTTAAAAGATGGCACAGAGTGAAACCTGAGGATAAAACAACAGCTTGGCTTTAATTTAGATATTTAAAACAAACAGAAAAATAATAATTATCTATATTAACTAATAAGAAAAGCTTCTATCGTGATTTTTTTTTTCAGCCCCGGACTGCAGAGTAATCACATTAAATGCCAAATAAATGATGCTAAAGTTTGTTGTTTTAATGCAAAAAGATGTTTTTGCAATTTCACAATAACGCAGCAACATTTTGAGCAGAAAGCTGGGAGGCTGAAATCTGCTGGCTGGAATCGTCCTGAAGCTCCTGATGCTCTGCAAACGGAAAGACAGAGATGAAGAGGAGGAAGAGGGAGAAGCACCCTGCCACTCATCATCCAAGGGCCGGCGAGCATGGCTGCAGCCTGCAAGCCGTAGGTCACCAGATCCATGTTTAATGTGAGACTCAAGTGTGTGTGTGTGTGTCACTCCCACCATTGTGCCTCATCTTTCAGCACCACTGCAGGGGCTGGGGATGTGTCACATCAACCACAGGCCACCGAGCAGGTCTGGGGAATTGGGCTCTCTAGCTGCATGTGTGGGCGTGTGCGCGGGTGTGTGTGTGTGTACAACTGCAGGCAGGTAGTGATGTGTCTGGACAAGAAGGCAGATGGAAGGTCCAGAGTTTAGAAGTTTGTATTTATCTGTCTATTCCATATGGAAGTGTCTTTCTCCACACTCTGATTATTTATTACGTGTGTGCGTGTCTGTGTGTGTGGAGTCGTTGTGCAGGAGCCAACATGTGATGCAGGGTGCAGGCAGAGTTAACTGTGACAGACAGCAGCTGTCAGCGACTCCCTGATGATGACAGCTTCTCCATCTCGGCCCAACAAACATCCTCCATCTTAAAATTTACACAACGCATGCTAGCTGCTGCTACGTGCTGCATGCACAATGATCACACTGCATGAGGTCTGTGTGATTGTAAACAACTCTTTTTACCACCTTCTTTAAGACACGAAAATACAATAAATCCTGTTGTTCCGATTGTGATTTTGTAGGATGACTTGGATCTGATGAAGGTTTCGCAACTGAACCGTTGATGCTGAGCTTCACTAGTATTTTCACTGACAGGTCAAACATCAGTCCTTTGGGTACCGGACCCTGCATGTCTTAGATGTCACCATTATCCTTTATCAGGCCTGTAGGAGACCTGAAGGCAACCCAACCACTGGAGCACAGTGTTGGAGTTTGGTGCCTCTGGTAAGGCAAAGACCCACCGATGGATCTTTAGAGCATCTAGTCTTTTTTTTTTTTTTTTTTGCAAAAATCATAAACCGACTCAAGCGATAAAAACTTTTTAGTGAAGTTGAATTTTGCCATTTCCATCAGCCTTCTCTAATGCAATGCTTCAATATGCACGTAAAAAAATGTTATTGTCAGCTTACTAATGCAAATACGTCCCATGCCCATAACTGCTGGACCCATGGCTGCCATGCAGAGTTTTGTTACAGGTTGGTTTTAGCATTCTGCAGATCACCTGATCAATTTCAATCAGTCAAAAAAAAAAAAAAAAAAAAATCAACCTTTATGATGGTTTTACGGTTTGCAATACAGCTTATTCCATGAACCTCATGTCTTCCTTCGGTATAATCTGCTCCTGCCTGTTTCGGGGCTGGAGGTTCTGCTTGCTCTTTTTAAAATCATGACTAAGCAGTGGTAAAGCTCATAATTGCTCTGAGCAGAATCTATTTTCAATTATTTATTCATCTAATCTGATCCCGGCTAATCTGGGCTAAAGCTGCGTCAGCAGCATGCAGAACGTGATCACATCGATGTGTGTGTGTGTGCATGTGTGTGAGTTGTAGTGTTGTACAGTAATTTACTGCTAGATATGGAGTACATCAACGCTGTGGTGGAAGTGTGCACCGTCTGTGTGCGTGCGTGTGTGTGTGTGGCCTGTGCCCTCACACACTGATGGGATAAATGTGAGGCAGCCT
The DNA here is from genome assembly GCA_903067095.1 of Girardinus metallicus. NCBI lineage: Eukaryota > Metazoa > Chordata > Actinopteri > Cyprinodontiformes > Poeciliidae > Girardinus > Girardinus metallicus. Next base: position 8,236 of record CAEGAE010002989.1, read on the forward strand.
TGTGTGTCACACCTCCAAAGCAGGCCTATAAATAATAAATGAGCGTCCATGCAGAGGAGTCGCTGCAGCAGGGCATGATGGGAGAATAGAGTGGCCTTGTTAACACGCCTCCAACACACCGCTGCACTCCGGGACTCATCACTGCAACGGACGCTGCTGCTGCACCAACCAAACAATACGCTTTAAATCTCACCGACCGACGGGTCAGAGGATCTCATGAAGCTCTCAGGGAGCCTAAACTTTTCTAAGCAGTGAGAAAATGTTTGATCAACAAGTGGTGTGAAAGCTGATTTCTGCTCAGCAGTCTGAACGAAGTTTGTCCGGTTTGTTTCATTAATGACATCAAGCAGGAACTTTGACATTTCAAAGATCAATTAGAGATTTACCGATCCAATATTAATGTCTGTATCTGTAATATCTAGATCTACTCAGTCTAATCCTACGCTCTGTGCTTTATTTATTTATTTTACATTATATTTAGCATCGCTCATTGCACTTTCTGGACCATTTGAACTGTTTGTTTCTGTTTACTTGTTACATTTGACCAACGCAGTCAATCTATTGCATTTATCAGTTTCAGCGTCTTTATCATTTATCTCACATTGGCTGATCTAATTGCTCAAATGAGAGTTGTGTTGTTTTTGCATGTTTGACCGAGCTTGTGAAGCTGTTGACAGATTTCAGTGAGCTGTTCTTCTGCAGAGTTAGTCTGGGTTAAAAAAAAAAGAAATGTTTTAAATCAGTTCAGCTGTTTTTCTGTATCGGATCAGAATCAACCAATACTAAACCTCAGATATCAGCATCAGAAGTGATAAAAGTAGATAGGTTCATTCCTATAATTGATTACAATTATTAAATATAAATATCATATTGTAAGGAGGTGAAAGGTTTGTTTCCTCTTCCTGGATGGCAGCTCAATGTTTCCCTGGCGACGAACTTCCTGGATGCTGAAGTTTCTTCTAAGAGTCATAGTGGATCGTGATGCAGTGAGCAGGAAGGGTCTCCAGTAGCAGCCAGCAACGAATCATAAATGCCTCTGATTGAAGACTGACAAGTAAAAGCTCCGTATTCGGGCAGCAGAGACGATATTCCGCAGTAACACAACCTGCTCTGCTAACCCACCTCCTTTGCTTTAGCAGCTCCTCATTAAATCTTTCTCCGTTGGTTAGAAAGACGTTGGCTTAGGGGATAAAGTCCTTTCCCATTGTGATGGATGCAAGAGATGGTTTGAATTTTCTTGTTCTCTCTCTGCATCCATGAAGCTTCCTTTTAAACTCCTCTAGGATTTGGGGTCAGAGGTCAGGTGTTATCACAGAAATAGAAATGATAATCAGCTGCTTCCAGCTGTAAACGATGCCTTGTTGCTATGGTTGCGCATCATAGCAACGGTCTCAAAGGGAATAATCATCCAAACATGCCAGCCTGAAAATGATGAGCTAAAATCCAGAATCAGAACAGATCAAATGCAGCCAAACTGCTCCAACCTGCTAATCTAATCTAATCCAATCTAAGAAGATTTTCATCATCACACAAACTGAACAGTTCACGCTTGAAGTCAAATCAAGCTGAACCCTCGTCAGTAGAATTCAATTCCTAAATCTGGAGATTTTTGCACATTTTTAAACACACAAAACACAAAATTCCCCCAAACCGTTGAGCAAGCTGTCACCACCATGCCAACCAAACAGAAGCCTCCTCCTCCTCCCAGAGCTCAGACTGTAATAAGGCTGATTTCACCTGCAGAACAAACCGTGGAGCAGCAGCGGAGGCCGACGCAGCGCCGTGCATCGCTGGGCAGGATGACAGCTCCTTAGCGACGGGAAGCGGTGCCGCTGCTTTAACCCGGTCCCTGCTGAACGCCGCTGCCTCTCCTCCATCTCTGCACTTATTTTCAGTCACTTTGGGTCCAGTGAGTGTCAAAGCAACAAATAAAATTAACTATCAGCACCAGACTGAAGACTTTTACCACCCAGTATTTGGAAGAAAGAGAAAAAGGATTAAACATGCAAATGGAAATTATTGAGCTGGTTTTAATTCATCATAAGATTAACGGATTTATTGGACAGTTCCTTTGGCCTTTTTATTGTCAAAAACAAAAGTGTTGCTCTTGCTACACCAGCTGGAGGAGCAAAATTGACTAGCAGCCAATCAGACATATGAGCCTGGCAAATAGCATCATATTTCAATATTAACTTATTGAAAAACAGATTACATTTCATGCAAAAAATTAGGAATAAAAAGTTCTTTAAGAAATTGTTAGAATCAGTTTTGTGATTTTTTTTTTTATTTGCCCATCTTCCTGTGGACCCTCTAGCGTCCCCTGGTGGTCGCCTATTTAAAAAACCACTGCGCTAAGATACGACGACACTTGCCGACAAATTTTCCATTTCAGGGCCTTGTGCTCCCATCTCCAGCTAACGCTCGTCGGAGCAAAGCTCAAACGAGGTCAGCGGCGCCGCCTGAGCGCCACGGCTCCACATGAGAGACGAGCTGCTGCACACGAACTATGAGAGCAATTCATCTTCATAAAAACAGTAATTGATAGTGATGTATAGCGTTTCTGAGCTCGCTGAAAGGCCCCTTCATATTTCATACTTTGTTGTTTGTTTACAGCTCCGAAGATGTTCACAGATATTCAGAATCTATTAAATAAACAATAAGACTATTTCAGGTAAATAGGGCAACACGAATAGATCAGAGCGACACCGACGGTGGATGGGGTTCCTCTGGAAATACATACGTACAACAGAGGCGAGCGCAGCCAATGGCGTGTGGCGGCCAGCGCCGGCCCCATCGGAGCCGAGGCTCTTCGAGTCGTGTTCTTATTTTTTGCCTCATTTGCTGGCGTATTGCGGCTCTGCAAAAAAAGTCGAGATCACCAACTAGTCGAGCTGGGAAAGCTGCAGGGGCGGACAGTTTTCATGCAGGATGCAAGTTTTTATCAAGAAATCTGAAAAGATTTACAGGTGAGATAAGAAAAGGACGTCTAATGCTAAACATGATCGTTCCTCATTTACTTCAAAAACTGAAACTGTAATGATGTACAGATTTGTTCCAAAGGTAGATATATTTAAATTATTTCTGTTAATATGATTGGTTAAAACCAAAATTTTTTATTTTCAAACCAACAGTAAAGGGATTTGCCCCCATAATCATGGAGGTTAGCAGACAGTCTCTGCCAAAGAAGCTGGCTGTTCAAGGTTCTGTATCCAAACATAGAGAAGGGAAGTTTAGTGGAAGGAAAAAGTGTGGTAATTGAAAAGGTGCACATGTCCAATTTGGGAAAAGATGAGAACAATATCCAAAAATCTACTAATGTGTCAAATGTGGAAAACATTAATGTGGAAAACATTAATGTGGAACCCTGCGATAAATTCAGCTCTTGGATTTATAATGTCTATAACAACATGCCAGAGCCACAAAATAAAAGCATGTTGGCAGTTTGATTTTTAAATATAGTGATCATAGTATAAGTTGTGATAAACCAACATCTTTCTCACAGATGTGCTTCTTTCACATAGCTGTATCAGCCGAGTCTGTGCTGACCCCCATGTGAAAACATTGCCCCAGACAATTTTTAAAAGTATTGCAAAATAGGCGGAGTCAAGACAATAAGGGGCGTGGCCATGTCTGAGGATGAGTTTCACTTATTGAATTTAATTAACAAAATAAGTAAAGATATTGATGATTTTCTAATTTATTATTTTGTATACATACTTCTCATGTGACGTCACACTTTCATGAACTTTGTAGCTGACAGACATTTTGTTAGGTATACATAACTAACTGTCATTCTATTTGCTATGGCGTTGCTATGACAATAAAGAAGCCACATTCCCTGTAGAGCCCAACAGCAGCCATTTTTTTTTTTTTTACTACATCTTTCTTTTGCACATTTGTCCAGAGTGTCCATACACTTTCTTTCTGTTGGTCTGGAAGCCATGGTTCATCTACGCTTTGTGCTGCGTCTGCCTACCAAGATGGCGGTTCAGTGGTGCGGATCACTTCTCGCTCACTCTTGTGGGAACTATGCATTTGTGGAAAGAAAAAAAAGACATCCATTCCAGAAAAATATGACATCTGTTTCTAACAATGACTCATTCAAAAATGCAAACAAATAAAGAGCCTGCTTCGTGCTGAAGCCATTGTGAAAAATGTGAGCAATTAAGAGCTGGAGCTATTAAACATGACACCCTGCCAGGAGTTGGACCAACGACCTCCACGGAGGAGCCTGACCTTCTGCCGTCACTTTAGGGAGTGAGCAGAACGTTTCCTTTCCATGGAAACGACCCGAACAAAGCGGTCCGCTTCAAGAGCAGGAAGCAGAGACGCTGCGGCCCGTTACTCTAAAACACAACGGGAACGTTTATCCAGCGGAGATGTACAGAGCCGCTCCGCTCCGAAGTCGGTTATTTAAATGAGTTTGTCTTTGGTGAGGATAAAAGCGAAGACCCCAGCCCCCCTTTTTGATTTATCCCAGTACCAGAACCCTCCATGGGTCATTTATCAGCTAAATGGCTTTTTGAATCCATACTCTAAAGTTCATTACAGCGATTAAAGATTTATTCAGTCATAGTTATAGATAATTCATCTGAGGCCCATTAAAATGCCTTTATGTTGCTGCGCCGTGGGGACCATAGGGAGGAAAAACCAAGCGGGCACTTTTTAAATTGGCTTCCATGAACCAAGTTTTTCCATGAACCAAGTTTTCAAGAACACAGCAGGGAAGATGAGGAGGATTCTCACTGAAGATGACCAACAACATCTCTTAGTCTTCTTCCATAATGTTTCAGACAGAAGATTCTTAGCTCATCCTCACCGTTTCTCCTCAGCTCAGACTGCAGCTCAGCTCTGGTGGTTGTTAAGGTTACCAGTTATTTTGGATGAAACTGTCTGCAGTTTTCCAGCAGAAAGCATCAGATTTCTGTTTTTTAGAGCCTTTTAAAAACAAAAAGCCCACAGCATCATAGATCTTCCACCATGCTTAACAATGGGCTTTAGGTATTTTTCCAACAAATTCATCTTTTTTTTTTTTTTATGATTAAATTGTGCAACCAAAATGCCAGAAATGCTCTCTGGGTTAAGGCAGAAATTTAGAGATGTGCTTCTGGATCTTTTTTATTCTTAGAAAATCTAAAACTCAGGTTTCTTAAAAACTTGAATCTTAATATTATAAAAATGTGCCTTTAATTGTGAAAAAAATGATTTGTACTGGCAAATGTACATTTCAACATAAAAAAAAATATCCAGGTTTTACTGGTAAATTTGTGGAATAAATAGAAACTTCCATGAACCAAGTTTTGGGTGGAAACGTGCTCCTCTGTCGTACCCAAGCTACAGCCTCCTCAGAGGAAAACCAGGCTGTGGCGTCTTTCACAGGTTGTTTCTTTTCACATGGCCCTACACTTTTATTTAACCTCCAGAGCTCAAGAAAGCAAACCTCTTCAACCAGCTTTCATTGGAATAATTACCCTAAGACAGGCCTTCAACTTCATCCATTGAGCTTCCCAAAGTCCTCTGACATGACCAGAACCGATCCAGCCTCAGAGGGAATTAAATTAGGGCCCGGGTTCCCATTCTCTCCAGACTTCACGCTGTGTTGGTCTGCTGCCGAGGAGAAAGAGGGAGAGAGAGCTGAAGAAAGAAGAGATAGCGCCTATCCAGAGTTTCTGATGTTTGCTGGAAAAAAAAAAAAAAAAAACAGCAAAGGCTGTCACAAATCCACTCAATATGCAGCTTCCATGTGTGTCATGGTGAATGTGCTGTGCTGCAGTTCAAGCCCCTCAGTGCCTCGGTGGAAAGTTATTCCTGACATCCGCTGACCTTTGGTGATGGTAATGTCAGCCAGACATGAGGTCTAAGGCAGAAACCTCACCGTCCGCGCTCGCACCGCGCAGCTCTCTCCTCTTTGGAATATCTGCCAAAACCTTTACTAACCTTTAGCTTCTCATCAGCTGCGCTCACATGGATCAAGGTGGTAAAACCAAGCCTTAGCATCTGTGTGCGTGGAGCTGTTTGAAGGATGTTTTGTAGCAAAAAGAAATAGCAGATTAATGTCTTATGTTAAATAATCCAAGAGCAGCTAGATAATATACAGTTTTTGGACTATAGGTTTTACATACTGACCCCGGCTATCCGCGGCTCAATATTCACAGATTCATCCGTTTGTGGGTTTTTCTCTGGCATGTGACATCAGCCTTTTAGCAAGAAATTATCGTAATTGTAGATCTTTGGCACAACGATGCTTGACATGCTAAGGGCTGGCGTTTGAAAAGCAGCCAATCCAGGAGCGGCATTCATTTACCTTGGTGCTGATTGGCAGAGAAAAAAAAACTGAGAGGCCATAATGACAAACGTTAATATTTAGCAGTAGCAACATCATCACTGATGCAGTCCAATATACAGTGTATCTGAAAACACCTGAATCCAAACACCTGCGTGTGAATAAAGTCACAAAAAAATCTTGTAATCTTGCTCATTTTAAGATCCATGCAACTATCCCTCCATTGTTTTAATCTGGATTTAATTCAGATATTTTGCTCTTGTTGAGATCCGACCACTCCGCCTCACAGGAAACATGAAGTCCAGCCGATCGGCCATCTTGGCTCATTCCTTTGTTTTATTTTGGAATCCCACCGTACATTTTTCTACACTATGGGTCTATTTGTATAGATTGGCACAGACATAAGTAGAAAATTAAAAGTCATTCCATAATTGTTAAATCGTAGTTTCTGATATCCAGATGGTGCACAAAAAATGTTGACATTTTAGTGATTATTTTAATAACTATTTGAACACGTTTTCCAGGCTGCAAATACATTTTCAGGTTCTGAATTTTGCTCCTTCACTGACTAAATGGACCAGTGAGGGAACAGGAGTCAGAGCCATCCTGTTGCTTCCCCTCTGAGTGATCAGTCTGCGTTTCACAAGATCTCCAGCGCAGCTGTCACGTCTACCACATGCAGATGGTGATTTTTGGAAAGGCACTGTTTCGGTTCTAAAAACAGAAAATCAGAGAGCAGCAGTGAGCAGAATAAATATTTAAAGTTATTAGGTTAACATGGATTGGGAATAAGTTGCGCTTGTCTAAGAAGAGCTAGATGTAACACAGCACGATGACAGAAACAAGATGAACTTTAAGGATCAAGGAACCTGAAAAGCTGTCATAAGGAGACAGAAACTGAAACAATGAACCGGTTTAATGCTGCTAAAACTGTCCTGCATCAATGTTACAATTTTAAATAACCTCCAGGACGCTGAAACAGCAGAGTCATCACTAAATGTGACATTCAATATGTGGACTATAGTTCAGATAACAATGTCTCCAAAGTCAGTTTCAGTGGTTTCACGGCCGTATTAAATTCCCAGAAGTAGCTTAGAGGTGGTGGGTCCACAACGAAGTGGCTTGTTAAAACTCTTTTGTCCAAGAATTCATTTCTTTTCATTGCAGTCCTTGGAGATTAAAGGTGCAAGCAACTGAAATGATTTTCCTTCATCAAACGCTCAGTTACAACCGAAAAGATTACTCCGTCCAGCTCCCACTGAAAGCACATGGCTAAGGCTGCTGGGTTTCCTGATTAAGACTGTTTGGTACCCAATGGTATTCTGATTGAGGTTATTGGGTACTTCAAAGGGTGCCCACATTAAGGTTGTTGTTTACCATAGTTATGGTGAATCTTCTTTCTGAAGATTTTTAAAGCATATCCCAATGAGGAGGAGAGACTAAATGGAGACCAGTTTCTAATCTGGACCCGGACAAACAAATTGACCATATACTAATGTCGGCATGGTAATGGAAATATCCCACTGTAATCAACCGTATGAATCCGTAGACCTGATTGTAAAGATTCACTGGAGTATAAAGGCGCCTTTGCAGCTCTGATAACACGTTTCAGCACCATCATTCATTCCAGAAGCCTTTGACTGGACCAGATTTACAATGACACATCAAACACACTTCAGTACCAATCGTCTGTCTGGATCAAGCCTTGTTCACAGTGTGGCCCAATATATCAGAAACTAATCTGTTAGAGACTCCATGTTCTATGACATTAGAACATATGATCTACAGTTTAGAGTAAAGGCTGGGAATGGAATTAAAAATCATAAAAAAACATTTCGAATTCAACTAAATTACACATCAAAATGATTGAAGGGATCGTGTTATATTGTAAGCATGTTTGTCTCTGTGTGGTGAGGGGAGGGTAAGAGCTCGTCAGAGTGTACTCACAAATGCCCATATGTGCCTCGTTTGTGTGCCATTCTCGATTAAAGCAGCAACTGCCCAGCAGGCGCGGCTTCCAGTTCTGTCGAAAGCAACACAGACGCCAGCAGCTCACAAACACGCGCCATCAGCCACCATTACGCCTCCAGGAGACTTCAATCACTCTGCAGATGACACGTTCAAAGTGCTTCTTCTGACAAAATATTTCCCACGGGGGGTGGGTGGGTGTGTGTGTGTGTGGGGGAACTTCACACACACTCACGTACTTAACGTGTGGGGGTCTCACATCGGATGTGTTGCTGAGCTGCCACATCTCCTCTTCCTCCACTGAACGCAGCGCTTCGTAAACTGTTTCTACCTCCATTCGTTCCAGCCCTCCTCTCATTCGTCTGTGTTTTCTGCCTTATTTTTACTCTGCAGCGGCTGCACCACACAGAGGGAGAGAAAGGGCTGAACACGGCCAGTAATTAGTGGTCTTGATAATGGGGCAAGGCCAAGGAAGGTTGCCAATAATCTGGCCTAATTGCTCAGATGTATGCCAAAGCGTCCGTCTAGGACTGGGTGGTAGATAATGGCTTTGGCAGGTGCTGCCAGGGATATGTTCCTGGTGACATGAGCTTTTAATGACCACTAGAGTGGGTGTGTGTGTGTGTGTGTGTGTTGTTGTGTCAATGGGAAGCCTGACTGAAACCAATTGGACAGTTTAAAAAAGACAGACAATGCCAATACATCCTATTATATTCTTTAATAACTGCCTCCAAATATCCTGCAATCAATATTTCCCAGAGGTTTTAATGAAAGCCTCCGTGTCTGAATGACATTTTCTGGCAAAATATCTGACATTTCTATGCAATTACAGTTTCTCTCTAACTGGCTGTGTTATTTTTAAACCTGCAATTAAAACAAAGTAGGTGGACTCCAAACTCTTTCAGATGGTAGGATACCAAAGGGTTAAGATCAGAAAGGCTTATGCTCCCTTAAATGGCTCATCGACGCACAGAGAATATGGATACGTACAAAAATCTGTTTAATGTTCAAATGTACATTCTAATTCTAAGTTAGTTTCCAAAAAACTCACATCCACATAAAGGGATCTATGTAGAAAAGTGATAAAAAAAAACAACAAAAAGTGGTCAAATGAAAAGGCACAATAAAAGTGGAATACTAACAGTGGGCTACACCAAATGATGGCTGTCAAGATTTCCAATTCAATATCAATACTAATAAAAATATTGTAACATTTCAGATACAGCAGCAACATTTTATGAAGACATGCTTTTTTCTAGTTAAGAGCAAAAATAGGGGTTTAATTACAATATAACAAAATGTTAACTTCCTTAATTAGAGCAAAACAAAGTAAGTAGGAGACAACAAATCTGTGATTTAAAAGTGTCATTTCCCAAACCACTAGACAAAATAACACGTCACTTTGTGCTTCCATTGTCCAGTAAATTGTGTTTCAAAACAAACATGGATCTGACACACGAAACACATTTTATTACAATGTAAACAAGGATCTGGGCCATGACTTTGTGCTCAGCAGAATTTGTACTACTGCCAGAAGTAGTGTGACAATTTGTGTAAAGGTCAATGGGTGCGTTTATATTGATTTTGAAGCAAATTAGTATCTTTGAGTATTTAATTGTTGTAGTATTGGTTATATCAAGATACAGATTGTTTTGACAAGCCTACAACAGAAAAACTGTTCATAATGAACAACCAGAGCCGTCAGAGCATGCTAAAGCTAGTGTTAGCAGACTAAACCCAATGTTCATATTAGCAAGGTATCCATGAAGCAATATTATCTACAGTCAACTATGTTCTAATAATTAGGACATTAAATAATGTAAGTTAAGATGTAAGCAACAATGGCCTGTAACAAAAGCATTAAAAATGAAGCTCGGCTGATTAGGATGATTGGAATAATGTCACAAAAAGTACCTACAGGAGAACTAACAAGGAACGTAACCATGGAAACATTTGAATAGTGGAGAAAGTAAGTCTTTAAAACACATTAAAGAAAGATAAAGTGGTTTTAATTGATGTACTAACCCATATCTGATGCCAAATACCAAATGTAGTGAGAGATATTAAATATTTCACACGTATATATAGAGAACGATGACATCTTGTAAAAAAAATACTTTGACATCTACTGCTTAGACACTATTCTAAAGCACTTTTTTGGAAATAAATACAAAAATAATTTTCAACTACACGCATATTTTCTTCAACTGGCCAATCCGTCAGTGCTTGGTTTCTTCTCAAAGCAGAACGGTTAAACTAAACGACATCCTTTTCTATACTCATGTTGATTATCTTTAAAACGAATTGGAAATCTGACAGGACCGAGACGTTCAGAAATGAGCTGACTCCAGAGGCGATCAATGGTAATACCCCGGCTTTACATCCAGGCATCAAAAACTGTCCCAAGTGCCAGAAATTAACACGAGCAACGATTTCCAATCAGCTATCTGACTTTAGGAATTGCTCTAAACGGAAGACTGATCAATCAGAGACAGAGTAACAGAGCGACATGGAACGGTGGAAAATACAGCTTCCTGCAGGGAGACGGAGAACTAAAGCAGGATCTACCAGTTATAAGTTGACTATTTTAACCCTGTATTTTAGCTGAACTCTTACCTTAAAGCAGAAAAACTTGCATTTTTCACAAATATGTTCACACGTTCACAGCTGCCAGTTCTTAAAATGGTTTTACGAAGGCCAACGATTCTCCTGCAAACATGATTCTGTGAACTGTAAAAAACAGCAAAACATAAACACTGCAATATTCCTAGAAATCACATGACTTCCTAAAATACTCGGTGAGTGATTGCCTTCCATTTCCAGTCAGCTGCAATCAGTAATCAACCCGCATGCAGCAAACACTAAAAGCTGGAGAGCACAGCCCTGCATAACAAGTACCACAAATAAAGGTTTCCTAAATTTAGTCGCCATTTGGCTTCCTGCAGGCCAGCAGAGTCAACAGAGATCAAGTCCGACCGATACACCGTGAATGTCTAACAAAGACCAAAGCCATCAGACGCCGCTGACATTTATCTCGCCGACTTTTATCTTCATACAGTCCAATCCAGCCGAGGAGGAGCCCACCATGCGACTCCACTGCATGAGGCTCCACTGTCAGGACACGCTGCCTCTCTCCTGTTTGATCTGAATCACAGCCAATCACAGTGGAAAGAGGGGGGTTGAGGGGGGGGGGGGGGGGATCTTTTCAAACCTGATAGCAGAACCACAGAACGACGAACGAGAAAAAAAAGCCGGCGCAGAAGAACACAGCAGGAGCTCCCAGCTGAATGAAATCATCCCCACATTGTTGACTGACACTCACCTGAAAGAGAGAAAGAGAGGGAGAGGAGAGGAGGAGAAAATATTAAATTATGGATTTCAGCTGCAGTATTGACAAGGCAAGAATCGCCAAGCAAGAATCATGGGAAGGTAATTACTGGGAATGCTTGAGAGGTTTGCGGCAAACAACTCAGATGAGCCGCTTCACGTGTGACAAAAGGCAGACTTCCTTTGTTCGGTGTGCCGGCCAGCCCGACTCGCATCAAACAGAGAGAAGGGAACGTTCTGACAGGTGAGGGTGTAATTAAAGATATGAAACCACATTAGTATTCAAGGTTAGCTCTTTTAAAAAGGTGCCTCTGGGTTAGGAAAATATATGAAAACTTGCTTTAAAGTGGAAGGGATTTTCAGTGTGCAGGCTTTACTCGTTTACTGATCATATAACAGCTCACTGCCGGTGTCTACTTACAGTGTCATTAAATTTACCCAGCAAGAATACTCTCACAATGCAGTGGATTAGAATGGTGGCCACAGTTAAAAAATATACAAAGAAAAATGTCCTTGAAACTACTAAACTACATCTGATAGTCCGACAGGCTCGGCTCTATTTGGACCAAAACTACAACATCTTGTTCCATCTCCAGCTGCTGTGGTTCTCTTTCTCTCTGCTCTGAGTCAAACCAAATAAATGCTTCGAGCAACCTGTTCCCCTCCTCGCCTGTAGGGGCGCTGCGGCAACAGCCACTGAAGGAAACGACATGAAAACCTTATATAAAATTACATTGAGTGTAAATATATATTTAATTACTGTATACTGTAAACAAGAATTGGCATCAACCACGTTAATCAGGACAATTCTTTAAACTTTGCATACAGCCCAACAAATATTAGTCTAATATTTGCTGTTATTATAAAAAAAAAATTACAATAATGTATCAAGTAACGGGGTTGAACCCAGTGTAAAAGTCGAGCAGACTGTAACGGGGTTGAACACACTGGCTGACTTAACAACAGTCCAACGTCCAACCCCAAAACAAAACCACCGTTTTTGTAACGGGGTTGAAGATTTTCACTAAAAGTTACCATAAGTCCACGACAGCTATGATATGGAGCGACATATGATATGAAGAAAACAAGAAATTAATATATGTTTCAAAGACCATTCTTTACTTTTTCCCGCATGTAAATATCATTTACATGCGTAACAGTGTTGAAAGGTTGAGCCTGACGATGACGATCTTTGGATAAAAAATAATGAAATATAGGTAAGAAACTATATTAACACTTAAATCTCTTTACAGTGTGAACAGGAAGAGACTTAAGTGATGTCACTTCCAGGGTGCTGAGGAAATTGGACATAACCATTATTTATAAAAAAGGGGGGATTGATATGGTGTTACTGGGTTGAACAAAACTGGAGGGACATGATTAAAAAGTTAGATTTTATAAATAATTCATGTATTTTTCTCATATTTCTTTTTTTAGGTTAAAGTAGGCCAAAGAATGTTTAAAATGGTACAAATAACTTGCAGTTTCTGGCTAATTTTATTTGTTTTATATTAATTGAAAAATGAACATTGGTCAGTAGGGACGTGCTCATTTGGCTGACCTCTACGCTTCAACAACCCATAACATTTTTCAAAACATGATTTTTAAAATATATTTGCATGTTACATTACCAAGACACATGGATATTTCCATTTCTTGATTTTCTCAAAAAATGTGGTTTGCATTATATGAAAATCTTTGAGATAAACCCGTGGGACACAAAATGCACCGGATTCAGAGAAAGACCCGCATACATCTATAGCTTTTCATTTTAAACGGGTAGGATGTTCAGATGAAGGAAGTGATATTCTTGTGGTTTCGTCATGTATATAAATTATTCCAGTGCTATGCTAAGCATAACTCCTAAGCTTCCACTTCAGTCCCGTCACTCAAAGAATGTTATCCGATGATGATATTTAACATCAACACAACCCGCTGTAGTTTTCGGTTTGTAAATATGACGGTAGTTTTAGACGTGCAGCACTGACAGATAGACATGACTATCTAACCGTGCTACTGTAGGAAGCGCAGATAGTCAGAACACCGGTTTTCTAACTGCCTTCACCGCTGTTCTTGTTTTACCGATTTTGAATGCAGGTGTTTTTTGAACACTGTGGAAGAACCAGAGTTTAAAAATTGTGTCAAAAAGGTAAGTGGAGGAAAAAATAAATATGTAGAATACTAACAGGTGGGCTCTAATGCTTTAGCAGTGGCTTCCTTAATGAAGTAGCCACTTCCACGATTAAACATGTTCCTGACTCCAGTGCTAATCAAGCCTGCTAATTGTTCGCAGCCTACAGTTGGTTGTTCTGTAACAGCCACGTCTTTCTGCAGCACCTAGAGAAAACTTTTCCCGTTTTTGACCAACCTGACTGTGCAGAACAGATTCTGACAGACTAACAGGTATGCATTTCCCTGTGTGCTGCATCAGCACCAGAACATGCAGAAATCTGCAGCAGGAGCATCCATCAGTTAAAACCCAAAACCAACAAACTGTGGCAGTGATTTATAAACTCTGTTCACTTTTCTGTCGGTGACTTTCTCAAATAAAGAAACAAGCAATGAAAAAGCGACTATATGTTTAATGTTTCAAAATAAAAGTCCTGAAAAGAAGAGCGCGGTGCACCAGAGGACTCCACATTTTAGACTCCTACAGCGATTGTTAAAGGTGTATTAACAGCATAATGGAGCGTAATGAGTGACTTAACAGGACTAATGGAAGCAGGCTTTGTACGTTATATTATTACAGATTATATTATTACAGATAATGGCCTGAGTCAAATAAAGTGCTGTTACCTTTGGCTTATGAAGTACAGCCCAGGTCGCTACTTAAGAAAATTATGTCATTACGTAATAATCCAGCTACATTTTAACTGGAGATATTTTTTATTTATTTTTTTGGTGGTTCTTTAGATTTTTGTTCACTGCTTCTGTCAAGATGAGAGTTTATTTTAAACTATACCTTTTTTGTGCAGAATTGCTCTGAAGGTTTTACTCTTTGTCTTTTTACTCCAGCGTTCACCGTAAGCATCTAAAAGAAAACGTGGAGCTGAGTGTGATGGATTACCTCCATCAGGCAAGCTGCTCATCTTTGAAAGAAGATATTTATGACATGCTTAAATCATGTAGGACAAGCACATTTATCACACTGAGACTCAACACTGCTTTACTTGTTGAAACATTCTGGTCTTTATGAGGCGAGGCCAGAAATTTAGTATCCAATCCGTGAGAGCAGAGTGCAGCTTGCTGCTGTAGCTGCTCTAGGTGTTTGACTGATGTTAAGATAAAGTAGGATTTATCAATCAAGCAGGTCTTTTTCGTACAGAAACACAAAGCGCTCTACAGAGATAAAATCATACTAGAAATGATCAAACAAACAATTTCAGAGGACAAGGAACCGAGAAAAACCCATTCTGCAGCAAGAAAACAGAAGAAAAACAAATATATTTGATCAAGATCATTGTGGTAAAAGTTTAGTATTTTTTATGGTTAAGTGCCTTGAGATGACATCTGTTTACTAACAATCAAATAGATAACATGCTGCTTATTAAAACTGTAAATATGGGAATAATATTTGAACACAAGTATATAACGCCTGCTAAAATTTAGAAGTTAAACCAGTTTAAGCATAAAACGATGAAAAGGATTATGAAAACTAGATTAGAATATTTACCAAAATTCTGTTCAATTAAAAAACATCCTTCATTTAAAGAAAATGGAAAATAAATGTGGCTCAGATCATCGAAGTATCTGTTGTGGATGTTGATGCTGTAGGCAGGACGAATGTCCAGTAGCAGTCTGTCTTCCAACACATGCGAAGAGGCATGAAGCCTCTTTTTCAACTCCTCTTGGGTTTGGGGTCAAAGTTCAGGTACTGTTTGAGCCTTTGAGATGCTAATCAGCTATAAAAAAAAAAAAAACACTTTGGTAACAAATCAAATCTGTCCAAAAGTAAAAGACTAAGAGTAAAAATCCGCATCCAGAAGCAGAGGGAATAATTGTTCCGACATGGAATAGTTCAACCAAAACATGATGAACAAAAGTCCAAAAGAAGACCAAACAAGAACAAGTGTAGCAGAACTGCACCAACATGCTGCCACCGTCAGCGATGCTATTAATGAATAACTACATAAATAAAATAATAAACTCATACAGACAAACCTCAGCTGCACCAAATAGATGCTACTTTAGCTAGCTGTAAAAGATTTTGTTTGTGCTCCGTAGTGAGTCTTCAGTCTGGTGATATTAAATAAACTTGTACAGTGTGAAACGTGAGCCTATTGTTGGGCAGAATACAGCAGACAGCTGAAGAGCATCACATTCAGCAGCGCTGTGCTCATTCAGGTGGTTAGCTTCCAGCCAACCTTTTACACGTTGAACACTTGAAACCATTAAAGGAAATTGGAGGAGAAAAAAAAAAAAAACCCATGTGAGCAGTGTGGAAGAGGGTTTTTTCTTTTAAACAAAGGAACAATCTTCACAGAGGACTTAAAAGAACCGGTTCCTCCCTGTGCTTTCATACGTGTCAATTTCCCCATGATGCAACCCACTGAGAGGACAACATGGAGCAGAGACAATGGAGACAGAAAAGCCACAATATTGGGGCTAAAGAGGAGGAGGAGAGGGCATTTGCAATAACATTTTCAGTTTGACTGCTGAATGTGTCCTTTTACATCTTTTTAGGGAAAAAAAAAAAACAAAAAACATAAAGAGGTCTGGAAGAGGGGTCACATAATTTCAGGAGCGCGTCGCCGGCGTGGCGGGTGGGTGGGGGTTGGGGGACACGGTGATTCATTGCAGATGACAGGCGAAAAAAACGCTCAAGACTGGTTACAGCTGGGAACAGGTGTGTGTCAAGCTTCAAGCTGGCTCCATTTATTTTCTCATCCGACACGCTACGCTAATGGTGAACCACACTCCATGAGACGCCACTCCAGAGCTGCCCACTGTCTAAATCTGTCCACTTGTTCACCACATTGCTCCGTACCTGCACTGAGTCACCATGTTGTTGCTACTGTATTTATTAGATTCATCCACTGTCCTCCACTCATCCACTTCATCAAGTTAAAGTACATAAATACAGGGCCAATAACACATGTACACACCAACATTAATGTTACCATGCCAACATTAGATCTAACACAAAGGTTATAGTCTACAGCACTTTAGCTAGCATGCTAATATTACCATGATAACTTAACCAGAGTCCTTGAAAAGGGAAGCAAAAGTTGGTTTGTATTGTCTGAAGAGGTTTCATAGTTTCCTAATCAGCGTTTCTATGCTGTTCTTTATTTAGCCAACTGTTCATTTTATTGCTAACATTGCTACTATCTGTACAGTTTTAAATTTAAGTGTATTAAAGTCTTAAGTAAGTTGTTTCGATGGACTTTTGTCATATTTATAGATCTGTTTAAATTAAATTTTTGCACAAAACAGATTAATTCTTGGGTTTAAATAAGTAACAAAAAATAGCACAATTTGGATTTCATTGGCTTGTGTTTAGTGTAGTAACTGTTGCAACGACAGGATATAAGCCGAGGTAAAAGTAGGAATAAATCTTAAGGCTACACTGTCTTTTGCTTGTCTTTGTATTTTCCTCTGCAGTCAACGAAGAACCCAGGCAATGTAGGCTGGGCCCTTCTAAAGGCGCATGGATACATCCATAGAACATCCATTAGCATACTACTATTAGCATGTACAATGAACTGAGGATGCTAACAGAAGTATTAGCACGCTAAGTAAATAAATGAAATATCACTTCATAAGCAACTGCTAACACCGTACCTTAATATTAGAATTAGCTTGCTAAGTAAGTGTTTTCTGTTTAATACTTGACCATTTATTAACCTAATTAGAAACCTAATTTCTTTATCAATTCAGCCAGTTGTGCATGTAGCGCTTATCGGTTTGTTTCTTGGTTTTTTGGTCAGGAGTCAAGCAACCTGCTCAAATCAAAACTGAGAATCCTAACGTGAAAATCCTCGACTGAACTTTAATACCAAGTTCCCAAGAATGGAAATGTTTGTGCTCTTTTCCAGAGCTGCAGAGAGAAAACAGGATTGTTCTGTTCATGGCGTTTCTTTTATTATGTCTATGTGATATGAAGTGGGTGTGCGACAGTGGGAGGAACCTTCCTAAGAGTTCTGGACTTGAGTTCTTGTGAAGTTCGAAATGTCATGACCAGAAGGAGCTTTGTCCTCTGTTCTGGCTTTAGTACAAAGAAAAATGTAACGGTTCTTGTGAAGCCTTACTCTTGGTATTTTCAGACACAATTGATCCACAGATAACTCATCTGTTGGGTCATTTTCCACATCATGAGCTGAAAATTATAGGGAGACTGAGCACAACAACTGGATTTAGGACATTAACACAAAATCCAAACCAGCAGTTCTTCAAGTCAATTCCTCCAAATCATCTTCATACCTGCTACACTCTAAAAACAGCCTTTGGGTATGAATTATTGAATAGATATTATAGTAATATAATTTTTATAGATTTAAATTGAAGGTTTAGCATTGGGTAAAGGTCACATTTCGTAGCTTCCTGTGGATAGCTCAAAGCTACCTGAGACTTCCTCGGAGAACGATTATAATTGATTATTTTCATAGTTCAAATATCAAATGTACTTTAATATGCAGAGGAGGCTGCCTTAGCGCTACCACTGAAGCTAACACCTACAGATTTCATTATTTCTGCTCAGCGGGGGTTCAGCCAATCAGAACAAAGGAAAATAAATGCCGCCCCTGGATTGGCTGCTTTGTAAACGACAGCTAGTAGCATTTCCAAGCTGCTCTTTCTACAGAATATTTTAAATATGCTCTATGAAAGAAAAATCTGCAAATACACGGGGATACTGTGAATAATTTGGAGAATCCACTAATATTCGACCATAAATAGAAAGTCTGCTCTGATACAGTTAAACAGCTACTGCACTCAGTGTTAGAGCCACGTTGATTTTTATAGCATGTTTCAGCAACAAGGCAGTTCAAGTTGCTTCACATTATATACACATATAAAAAAACACTACATTTTCTCAAATGTCATCAGAAATCATTATTAAATATTGGAATAAAGACAACTTTAGGGCTTATATTAATCCATTTTAGAATAATTAATCAAACGGTTTTTAGCTTTCATTTAAAGGAACTCAGTGTTTCGGCTGTTGTGCAGTTTTCTGGAAGTTTGTTCCACATTTGTGGTGCATAAAAGCCTCTCCGTGTTTGGCTCTAGTTCTGGATACAGAGCAGAACCAGAACCAGAAAAAGGACACCCGAGAGGTCTGGTAGGTTGATACAACAGTCGGTTCTGGATGAGCTGCCTGAGTTTCTAGGCAGACCTGAGAGGAATCTGCTGCAGTAATTAATGCGACCAAAGACGAACTGCTCCAGACCTTACTGGGACATTAGTCCTTTTATCCTGGAAATGTTCTTCAGGCGATATAAGACCGACCTTGTAAATATCATCTCGACCCCTCTATAGGTCCAAAGATAATAACTTCAAAAGAATACTCGGAACATAATTATGACCTGCTGCTGCTTTCAAGTAGTTCTTGAAATGCAAAAACACATGGCTACCCCAGTGCAGGGGTTAACCCACTGTACTGTGAGTAAGCAAGTTAAACATTTACTAAAATATCACCAACATCCAAGAACAAGCAGAGAGAGACAGAGATAGAGGAGGCATCCAAAACACACACAGCTAATGCAAGCCAAACAAAACTTGAGTTAAAACTCTCTAAAAGAAGGATGACATGAATGCGGAGCGCCATCCAGCTGCTTACTGTACACTTTAATATGTTCCAGCTGCTTTAACCCAATGAGAGACGGGATCTCAGCAGCCTGACTCTGACAGCTCAAGGCATTCTTGGAAAACCCCTGGTGACTCATGTCCTTTGCCAGGCTGTTGAATTGCCATTACAAATTGCCAGGCTGCTTCTGTTGTGTCTTCATTGTAGGAGTGGGGGGGATGGGGACGTGACAGGAGCGGCGGCAGAGAGAGCTCTATCTTGTGAGGCTCCTGTGACAGGATAAGGGAAAAGATGCAAAAACCTGAAGAACACCTTCCGGCTGACAGCGCACACGTGTCTGCATGTGCCGGATTCCCGAATGTGTGCTTTCAAAGAGAGGCACAAGCCAAAAATAGGATTACTCCGTGTCTTGGCACGACTTTCAGCGAAGACTAAGCAGGAGGAGGAGGAGGGAGTCGCATTTACTGCTGCAGAAAATGTCGACTCACTGAAGCTTTCCTAACATTTGTGTTTGTTAAAAAGATGAGTATAATTGAGCAGAGACAATTTAGTCGGTGTGAAAAGAAAGGTATGATTTAATTACTACCCAGTGATTAGTGAACATTATAATTAGATTGTTTTTTTAACCTCCTAATAGCCACGATGAAAAAAGAAATTACATTCTTGCTGATTATTGAAGCTGTGGAAGCAAATCTGTGAAAAGAGTTTGGAATGTAATCTTTTTTGTTGATAAAAGCACGGTTCTTTTTACATAAGACCCTGATCCACTCGGGAACAGGGTCACCGAGATGTGCCCTTGTGTGAGCAACGTTCTGATCAACAGGACAGTTTAATGTCGCCTCGTTGTTTGGGATCATTTTCAGAAACTCACGGATGGATTTCCTACAATACTGCCATTAGACTTATTTCTACTTCATTTTGCTCACAGTAGTTACACAGTTAAGGTTAATTCTTTACAATAATTTACAGCTTTTCAATCTTGAGAACCAATTGGTAAATTCCCCATGTTTTTATTAGAAATCTGTGTCGTTCTTTAAATTTGGTCGTAAGTTGGTCTTAACGGCAGCTCAAATGAACACAGTTCAGGTTTCAGACACATAGTTTTGTTTGGTTAAATTTAGAAAACAAGTTGCAAACTCTGCAAACAGCTGGATTAAAAGCATTTCCACTGGATGTGATAAAGAAACTGCAGTAACTTGTGCATATCAGTCCCAGTCTTGATGCAAATCTTTTAGTGATTCCATTCAGATTTTTAGGGTTATGATTCGATTCAGATTGGATTTTCAATTCAGAAACCACATTTTGCTGGTTCCCTCTGCGTTGACTGGAAGCCCCGATGGAGATGATTTAATCAGCTGCCATGATATTGTGATATCTCAGTGAGAAGAGACAAATCTAACCTTAAATGTAGATCAGTGAAGCAAAACCAGGATCGAGTCACCAGAGCAGAAAACAGAAAACTATTTTCCTTAGTTCTTCCAGCATTAACCGCATCGTCTGGAAAGCTGCGTGAAACTCATATTCCTGCACATTTTTGTTCAACTTGCCATGTATGCATGCTAATGAAGGTATTAATGAGACGTCTCGAGATCACTCTTAAATATGTATGTGCTTGCTATGGGCATTAAAAGTAGCCGTCCGCATACGTATACAACCTTCAGCGTTGCCGGATGCAGCAGAGCGTGAGCTTTAAACCTCCAGTCCGGTTGGGATTTGGGAGCATCTCTCCTGTCTGTAGTATGGCCTGAGGTCTCATCCAGTTTTCCCTTCATTTCATCCCTGCTGTCACCATGTTTTACATCACCGTCGGCCTCAGTGCCTCCTCTCAAACAGCTTAGTTCTACAAGTTAGATGAGGTACAGCAACAGCTTTCTTAAGTATTGATGTGCTAAAGAAGCAAATGTGAACTGTTTCAAGACAGCTGCATACACACAGATTTCTGAGTTAAGAGCTGGAAAATTAAGTATATATTAAACTGGTATTCCTCGCCGACATCTCATCATCTCAAAACCACGAATATAAGCCCTAAAGCGATATCAAAGATGTGTATGTAGTCCAAAAAGTTGTGCTTGGAAATTTTTCTGAACAGCTCAGTTTGAGTAACCAGCCCTGATACCCGCCAGACCTGCAGAGTCGAGAAATGATTGAAGAAGAACCGGGCAGATCGTACAAAAGAAGTAATGCAACAAATTTTACTGATCTAAAGGAATTCAGAAACAAGAGGAGAAACAGAGAGAGAGAGAACATGTAACAGGGCTGAACCTTCCCAGCAAGAGTCCAACCTATCAGAATCACTGCAAGAGCTCGTCAACGACTCATCCAGGAGGTTTCAGCGCCGAATTAAGAAACGCTGAGGAAAACAACACAAAAGCTTCAAAATAAGAGCATGCATACAAACGGCTGACTGCTTGACTAACCAAAACCTCAACACAGATGTTGAATGTTATTCAAAAGAAAGTTTAGATATATATATAAAAAAAGGCCCAACAAATATGCGTTTAGAATTTATCAAGAGAATTTAACTTGGGAAGCTAAAAGCATTTTCAAAGTTAGCAAATATGCTAAAGTGCTAACCGAAAAATTAGCTCCGCTATTAGCAGGTTAATGGAAATGTGCTACCACCGAAAGAACCTATTATGTTAACTTTCACACTGTGTCAGGTGTTTCTATTTGAAAAACACTCTAAGGTTAAAACTACCTCAGACTTAAAAAAAAGTTATTTAATTTCTAAGGTCAAGAGTGTTTTGTTGAAATATTGATATTCTATTACAGACTAATAACTCCCGAATCTCACCACATTATTTTCAGCTCAACTTCTATTTCTATTTATTCTCCTCTCCTAATCACTGTTCTCATTTTACCACAAGTCCAGGTGTGTTTAGCCAACAATTGCCAGCAGCTGCTGAATAAACACACACACACTCACAACATAATCTCCAATATTTGAACCCAAAACCTGATTAAAAAAAAAAGATTTGAAGAGAAACATCCACGCTGCGTAGGAACCTGCCTCCATCCAATTTCCCCTCTTTTGTTTGGTTGTTGGTTTTGTGAGCTTGATATCTTCCACCTGGAGGCATGAATTGCTAATATGTGGCAACCTGAGCCAGCAAGCGCTGCAGAAGTATATTTCAATAAAAAAACAGGTCAGGATAATTAAAAAGTGACAATATAAGTCATAACAATAATCCATCTGAAGGGTTTATTAAAAGCAGCTGTTATTTTACGCCCAGATAAATCAAACAGAGACGTGACAGGAATCCTGCAGGAATAACAGGAAATAAAAAGCCTTTTATTTTTATTTTTTGTTAAATGGAAATATGACAGGAATGACAGAAGAGATTGTTCAATGAACCCCTCCTAGTTTACAAATTTTTCTCTGCATCGTAATTCCAAATTATGTGGAATATTTGTGGAAAATTGGCCAGGTCATGAATTTTTCTGGATTTGCAAAGCAGCCAATCCATGGGCTCTATTTAATTTCCTTGGTTCTGATTGGCTAAACCAGCAAGAGTGGAGATAAATAAGATGGCATATGCTAGCTTTGGTGGTAGTGCTAAGGCCATTTGCACTGTGCGTATTAATTTATGTTAACATGTATTTGCCGTTTTAAATATTAAATTAGTTACAAAGGCTTTTAGACAAGGTCTCCTGTATTTTTAGTTATTCCCATTAGCTGTTGACCAAAGTACTTTACATTTAAAATAATCAAATGAGATAAAAACAAAGGAAAACACGAGAAACTTGATTAAGAAAAACAAAGTTAGAGTAGCCAGAACGTACTCTGATTGAAGCAAAAGGATTAAATGTGAGTTTTTAAGCCGGCTTTGAAGGGGAGAGCATATGTCAAACTGACATTTTTAAGCTTTTTTTAAGTTATTCCCTCATCAAAAACATTCCTGGAATGTTACTTTGATTTTTTCATGCATTTTTTAGGAATATTGAATCCCTGGTCAGCTGAGCTTTTTATACAAAGTACTTCTCAGCCCAATGCTCCTAAGA
Source organism: Girardinus metallicus (assembly GCA_903067095.1). Lineage (NCBI taxonomy): Eukaryota > Metazoa > Chordata > Actinopteri > Cyprinodontiformes > Poeciliidae > Girardinus > Girardinus metallicus. The sequence goes on from CAEGAE010002989.1 coordinate 31,563, forward strand.
GAGTTTACAAACAGCCCCAAGGAGGAGCATTGTTGTGATGAAGGCGGCGCGTCAGAAAGAGTAGGAGCTTCTTAAAGAAACAGAGGCCCAATGTCAATGTATCAAATTGTGAGATTTGTTGCATTTAGATAATATTTCCATAATAACTGAAGGAAACAGTTGCTTTAAAATGGAAACATATGCCTGGAAAATACATAATAAATGTCTAATGTTGGGGAAACTGCCTTTAATATGAAGAGGCAGTTTTCTCCATAATTTAGGAGCAGTGAAAGTAACTGTCTGATCTCTGCTGGATTTTAAGAGAATGATCAGGTGTTCAAAACTGTAAAAACAAATAAAAATCTTAATATTTATTCAAAAACTGACTGGCAATGGAAGGCTGAATTATAACCCCACAAACACCAGGGCTCCACTGAAACGAATGAACCTGCTGCTGTTAAAGTTGAATGTATCAGAGTTTAAACCTTTAGATCTTTTAGTGACGTAGGCGGTACTATTGAGGGATGAGTGGGATCAAAAGCAGCCGCAAAACAGGAAGAGGAGGATGGGTGGGATGAAAGCGCGACCATGAAGACGGATTCAAAGGATTGGTGGAAGGAAAGGAGGATTAAAGGGCAGGCAGAGTGGGCTGGAATGGTTTGACCGGGATCATCTGGATGTGGCAGATTAATAAGCGGCTCAAGTTGTACTATAGTTGCAACATCCCCCCCAACAACTGCAACCTAAACTCTAAATCGTCCTCATCTCCGCTTTTGTGGGAACAGCCAATCAGCATCAAGGAAAGTAAATGCTTATCCTGGATTGGCTGCTTTGTAAGTGTCAGCCAACAGCATGTTAATTAGTATTTTGTTGAAGCATTTCAAATTCCCAAGACGCGTCAATTTTAAAATATTTTAGACAGTTTGCCCTCTCAAAGATTAGTAAACTTTAATCCTATAAACAACACTTAACACTGGAACTGGAAGACATCTTGAATATACATATAAAAACACAAAATATAAACCCCCCCCCCCAGAAAATAAAATCTACACACAACTAAAACTTAAATATGAAAATTACCCTTCAAAGCATATTATTCATTTTAAAGAATCTGAAGTGATAAACTGGCGGGAATTTATTACATCATCTATCCTGAAAATGTTATCATTATGAAAAAAACTTTGATCTATTACTGTCTTAATTGTCTTAATAAATTCAAATTTATTAAGACAATAAATAAATAACTAAAACTACCGACAGGATTATTGGAATTATTTTTTACCATTTTCTACAAATTTTATTCACAAGAGCAATTTGTTTTTGAATTTCAGTAAATTCAAAAATACGTTTAAATGTGGCTACTGTGTGCAGCTTAGCAATATGAACAACACTTCTTCAAGAGAGTGAAGAATCCTATTTTAAATAGGAACAGTTTGTCCCGCTGTGATACATAAAACCTTTTTAACAGGAAAATGTCGCTGGTGAAAAGTTTCTGTTTGTATTTAACCTGAATGAACAACGTTAGCATGAGGAGCTAGTGGTCAGTCAGTGAGTGTGTGACGGTGTTCCTGGTTTTACCCATGGCCGGGTCTGGATCTGCACGCGCTGAGGAGGCAACAGTCTGGCAGAGCAGCTTCCCCTCGTCTGACTGCAGGTCAACGAGAACTGGACCCATCAGACACGCTAACAACTGTCCTTACACATGAAAACAACCAAACATGGCGCACCGTGTGCATGATGCACCTGTCGCTTCGTCTTAAGCCAGAGAAAACCCGGACCATGGCGTAGTTCCCTGCAGGAGATCGCTCACATACACACACACACCGTTCCATGCTAACAGTTGTTCCCTTCCTCCCGCCTCGGGCGCCGCGCTCTCCTTGGCTGACCTTAAGTTGGACCGCCACAGCTAGTTTGCATCAGATGCTTCATGAAGCGGAGCGCTTCGTGGCTCCAGCACAGGTAGAGGAGGGCAGATCCGGTAAAAACAAACATATTTTTTAGTAAACACTGGAGATCATTTTCCATGTTTTATCGTCCTGCTAACCACCGGCGAACGAGAGAGAAACGTCCGCAAGATCAACAAACCCCTAACTCTTTATTTGTTTCCACTGGTAGAAATGTACCATGGACAGATGGGTTACACTTTGACATACTGAACATAAATATAATGAATAGATATACAGATTAATAAAAAGGATTATTTGAAGAATACTATTTCATCGAAACAAATACGACAACCTATAAATACTTTAGGGAAGAACTAAGCTGATTAATGAGGAACTAGTTATGTGGGTAGCTTTGTATTTTTGCTCTGTTTGGTTTACATTAATTAAATGGAAATACAAACAAAATAACAAACCAAATGAAAGAGCAAAAGAAGAAAAAGAATCTAATAATGTTGATCCAAGGTAAATAAACTAGATACTCCTATTCAGGGTTGGTAGATAAGTATAATTATGAATCCTCTGGTCTAAGTCCTTTTATGGGTTGGGAGAATAGGAGTCTAAGAAGTAGTTGCTAAATAAGTGTAAGTAAGTAAGTATCCTCTTACTAAGTATGAGTGTCTTCACAGAATCTCTGTCGATAATGATAGTGTGAGCAGGAAGCAGTAGCAGTCAGTCTTGCGTCTAGTCTGAAGAGGCCTCTGATGGAAGACAGAAGTAATAATGGATGCTGCTGTTTATGGATTGAGTTTAAAGTTGAGCAACGGGAGACGAGAGAATCGATTACAGACAAAGGAAGTTGAGAAAAAGAAAACCAACAGAAACGGTGTTTAGTGGAGCATCGACTGGATGTGGAGTCAGAACCGGGAGTTCACTTCACTTGTTCACACGTTTTTTTTTGTAGCACGTTTCAATATTTTCTTGCATGATGTTTTCATGGTTTCTGAACAGGTTGCTGTCAACAGTGAGAATTTCTTCAATTTTATTCAACTTACCTGGTTAAATAAAAAAAATACTAATCAGATTTTTGGGGGTGAAAAGCTCAGGATTAGGTCGTTCAGCCTGTCGTGAAAAAGTCGGATTTGGGTCGTATTTCCCTGCCGTCTGAACGAGTCTTCCTGTACCCCCAACCCCCAACCCATCCTCTGCTGTCCCAGCCTGCGTCTCACTGGTCGGATGACATGGCTGCATGCCCCCCGCCCCCTCTGACAGCTCCTGTTTTAGGATCAAGTCTGCGGCTGAAGAGCGTGTCTGCAGGGTAACTATGATATAGAGGCGCTCTGTCAAAACAGGGAGGACTAAACTCCTGCACCAACCCAGGAGGGTAATTGGCTGCTGCCTGGCAGGTGTGCTGTTTAAATGAAATGGGCCTCATTTGTCAACCTGCACACAGTGGTGTTAATGGGCTACAGAGTCCATTATGCAATAAATTTATTATTGAATACATCTGCTATGCATGATGTATTCATCTTTTATTATCTAATTACATACTTGAATATGTGTTGGCCTTTATTAAATTTTTATCTAACTAAATATGATTAATTTTTCATGTCCGGAGCATGATTTATTAAAAAGTTGAGACTTATTTTAGAGTTTGGTTTTCTAATATCATGCCTAATTACAGCTGTCCTCTAAAACTGAAAGCTGTTATTAGTTAGAATATAAACATCATATATATGCATTTTACACAGAGTTTTGCTGCAGTTCAAGTATTTATTTCTTTGCTGATTGTTTTCATTTTTCTCTTTAAAGAGGAAGAAAATAACAGAAAACTAATTAAAATGGTTTTACTACAGTGATGTTCCCATCTTATGACCTACACGGTCAATATGACTTGACAATCTAATGGAAATAAACGAACACCCTCCGCCGCAAAATGACATTATCAGAAAGTTCAGTGGAAGGAAAACAGCTACATATGTATCTCTAGTTTTTTTTCCTTTTCTCGCTTGTTCCAAAAGGCTGCATTTTGGGTTTTTAGTTAAGTCAATCATCAAAATTAATCTCTATGAAATTAATCTGCTTAAGCCTACTTTATACAATATTAGATGTAAATTGAAAATGCAAATAAACAATTAATTCCATCAGTTTTTAAATAAAAATAAAACAAACATATCATTGCCTCAAATGCAGTAACAGCATTCCTTTAATGCAGTTACAACCCTTCAAGCATTAACATGATGTATTCATCTTTTATTAACTAAAACCTCAGCCTTTTCTGGGGACTTATTAATACAGTGTATAACCGATCTGGTGACTAACTTTCCATTTAAATGTTTAATAATTGAACAGAAAAAAGGTGCATATTTTTTTTTTTACAGAACTTGAGGAGTTCTGAGAGGAAAATATTTACAAAGTTTATTTTTTATCTTAAATGTAAGATGTATATATTTTTTGTAAAGTTTTGGCTTCATAACCGCTCTGAACATTCTTTTATCAAATGCTGTTTTTTACAATAACGATTAATCGATTACTAAATTATTTCTATAGTCGGTTCATTGTCACTAATCGTTTCAGCCCTAGAATGCATCTTTCCATATTTGAATTGAATTACTGAACACACATGAACTTTTCGATCACTTTTTCCTTCTATATTTCTTCAGTGCATTGTGGGAAGAGACGCATTTATTCATCCCCGTTGCGGATGCACAGACTGAGCGTGTGAATGCCAAAGACCGGCCGGCTGACACCGGCTCACCGGTCATCAGCTCCACAAACCGGTGACCCGTCCCGGCTCGCACGTCCTCCATCCAATCTACCTGTCACTCCTGCCAACGACGAGACACGGAGAAATGGATACCCGAACGCCGCTGCATATTGACAGTGACAGTTGCAATTCTCAGGCGAGCGGTGGCTTATCTCCAGCGAGCAGCTCCCATTTCCGCCGCGCGAGGGAAGGAGAGACGGCCCGAGACACGACTCAGACAGAAGTCTATATTCCATCCTCACCCGCTCGCCCTCGGCCAGACCATAATATTTGGCCTGAATGTCTCCTCCAGCAGCTCTTAAAGAAAAACGGGTAAGGGCAGATGAAGATTGTATCTGGCTTTGATTCTGGCTCAGTTTACAAGTGGACTCTGCGATGTTTTACTGAGCAGAGACGCAGCGGGTGAGGAGTCTAACAGCTAGAGGACAAACACTCCAGTCTGGAAGGTTTTTGTTTACGGAGGAAGGAAAGCTGGACCAGGTCAGGAGGCTGCCTCAGGCTTTGAAGGCTGCACAGCTTTACTCAAACCACTTCCTGAAAGTTAAGAGTCCTCTAAACACAACAAGAAGTGAGTAGGCCTGGCACAATAAACAGTACATCAATTAATCATATGAAAATGACACAAGTTCAATAATTTCTCTTTTCTCTATTTCTACTAAAAACTGAATGCTAAGTCTTCAGTCTGGTATTTTTGTCCCCACTAATCTTTTTCTGAAGGACACTTTTGTTTACAGAGAGTTCACTAATTATGAAGTAAAGAACACCCTTGATGCCTGTGAGCGTTCACTATTCAGAACACAATGCACCTAAACTGACCTGTACGTGTAACAGGTGACTGGGCTGAATGTTACAGAAAATTATAAATTAAGCGCCGTTATTATATATTACTGGATTGTAACTCTCATGACTTACCGTGTGCCACTGCTAATCATTGAGTCAGGAATATCATTGGTTGGGAAAATGACACAGTCACGCAAAGAATGTGAAAAAGGGACGCAATGTTTTGCTGCTAGTTGTCAACGTTACAACAACTAGAAAACAAGGTTCAAGAGAATAATGTTTCGCAGTTCAGGAAACAGTTTGAATTTTTCAAAAATGGCGACAAAGTGGGAAGAAGGTGAGCTACGCTAGCTTGACTTTTACAACCCTAACATGTATATGTGCTACATAAATCACTGAGTTTTGGTTCCCTTAACAAAAAACTATATTATTCTGCATTATTTCACTTTGTTGTGCTGCATTGCAGCCTCCATAGTAGACAATAAAAACTGGAATAACGGCCTTGTTCATTTGTCGAATGTCACATTATTCATAACAATCATCAAATGGGATAAAATATTTAAGTATTTCACAAAATATGACTTCGGCAACTTGAGAACTGTGTTCAGTCCTGCCTTGCATATAGAAAGCAACCAAACTGCTTACAGATTTACATCCAGGGAGAAAACACGTATTACAAATCAAAACATCAGATATGTACAACGTCCTTCGCCTTCACTATTGGTTTAAGATATTTGCACAGATATATCAGATATACAAGAGTTGTGTACAGAGACATACAACACCAAAACAGAAGCTCTGGTTTCTGTTGGTTCTGACCATCTTTTTGGTGATAACGGCAGTCTTTTTTTTTTTTCTGTCATTTTTTCTGGTTTAGGAAAGTTGAATTAAATTCTCCATCAATGGAGAACCTTGGGAAGAGATGGCTCTTTGTGCTGAAGCCTGCAGAAGAAGAGTCCGCAAATTGAAGACTGAACCTTCAAAATATCATCACCAAACTGTTTTCAGCAGTCATTTCATTTCTTGTGTGGAAACAGTTTTACTTCAGAAAAATGTGCTTTGAAACTGGAATTCTCCCCGTTTTATATCAGCTGACAGATTTGAAAAGAGGTTGTTTTCTTTTAGTTGAACACAAAACTTGACAGAGACGTTTTCCCTCCATTTGCTCGGTTTCATTTTTATACAAAACTGTCCTGAAACTCGAGCAAAGGTGAACCCTTTCCACTCTACTGATATAGGTCCATCTGCAATGGGATTTGTTCTCATCAATAATTCATTACAAAATATAAGTAAATATAAAATAAAATAATAATAATAATAATAATAATAATAATAATAAAAAATCAGGAACAACCAGAATGTTAACTTAGAAACTTAGTTTAAAACTGTCATAAAATGATCTCCAATGAATTCTGGTTTCATTAAAATATTCAGTGACTGCAAATAGAAAATCTCATAACACTGTTAGAAAGTAATCCTGACTCAGGTGTTGAATGATCAGCTGGATTTCAGAACTGGGTGGATCTACGTTTGTACATGATGTCATGCTCTTCAGAAACATCCCCCTCCAACATGATCAGAGACCACCTATGGCCGCCAACTCCTGCAAAGGTTTTCCAAAAAAAAAAAAAAAACTAGATGTCATTTTTATTTTGTTGATTTCACTGTAAAAATGATCCTGCGCTATCGGCTGCACAGACAGGCAATATGAAAAACAACCTATCTGCAGGATACAATAAAATACTGCATTATGAACCACCATCATCTAGCCTGGCGTGTACAAACAACTGGTTAGCATCTTTTGCACACTTTTAAGTTTGCTCTACTGTGAGGCTTAATGTTGTTTAGAACATATTGCCTCAACATGACCAAGGGAAAAAGTTGCAAAGGGTTAATATAAAGCACTCAAACTGATTGTGTGATCCAGGTCAAGTTACAGAGGAATACTGGCTCTGCTATGTTGAGCTGTTAGCAGCTCATTACAGCCAGGAGACGCTCTTCAGTCAGAGGTTTCTTCAGATTCATTGCAAGACTGATTGCTACTGGAGATCCTTCCCATCCACAGCATCATAAAGTATTTCTGAACTGAACTGAATGTTTGTTTTTGTAATAAAGCTTCAGTAAATTCCTTCACCTGATCACACTTAAATGCTTTGTGTTGTTTCTTCTACAAATCAGCGCCGACACGCGGCGTCTTCTCCATGAACCCCGAACATCTTCCTCCAATTGTTCGTCCTGTCAGCGTCAAGAGCATCGGAACAACGGCCGTAACACAAGTCGGGAAGAGGAGACACAATCCGTCATTCATCAGCTGATAAATACTTCCAGGCTCGCGGTGACAGGCCGGACAAAAGATGGCGGGCAGAAGAAGAAGCGGCGGCCTCTTGCATGCGTTTGTTCCTCGCTGATTCCCCGCAGTGGGTGGCTAATCCGCCGCGCTCACTGCTGTCATGTCAGAACGCCATCTCTGATTGATGTGCCAGCTCGGCGGATTTTTCACTCCCACTGACAAATAATGCACAGTTCCACTGCATTCCTGTCATCCCCTACATATAATACAGTCCAGACCGTGGTATTAGTTTTATGATTTATTTATTAATTTTTCTTAAGGCTGTGGCAGAGATGAAAGGAGAGACCATGGCATCTAGCAAATATGGTTGAATTAAGGCCTGCACGGAGGACGCGGCTCCTCTTACATCTTGCTTTGCATAATGCAGCGAGGTGGGGCGCTTTGTTTTGTCTCTTCTCCCGGGATAATCATATTATCTGCTGAGGGCTGAATGCACTCGCCAACTTCTGCTCTCAGCTAAATCCACAATTGATCTTTCCCCCCTTTTTCTGCCCTGCCTTTTATTCCTCCGTCAGTCTCTTTCTTCTCCCACAACCTTCCTCCTCTCTCCCATCTCAGGCAATCACTCAGGCCTGCAGAGATGGGAGGAAGGGAGGGAAGCGGGTGTTTAATCAACTGGGCTGGCTCTGCTGGTGCCGAACAACAAGCACTATCAGAAGTAGGATTTAGCAAGTGATCAGCATGGAGTCTGCTATTGATCACACATTCCCCCTCTGCGGCACCCGGCGCCCCCTAATGAGGCCACGCCGCAGATTTAGAAACTTTTAGGAGAAGGTGGATATTTGGGCATGAACTAATTAGCTGGGAGAGGAGGAAACGTCCTGGTTTTTTCAAGCGCGATTGTTCGAAACTTTACCCTACTTCTTTCCCTTCATGTCAGGGAAGCTACCTCTGGCTACTCTTATCCAAATGAGTTCTGCTTTAGCCCGAATTAGGAGCAAGTTCAGAGCAGTGAGGGGGGCTGAGGGGGAAAGTTAGATATTGCCTTCAATTTACATCATACGCAGCAATTTAGCCCTCAGACTCTGACAGGCTAATGCCGATTGTGGATCTTTTAAACAATTTCTCAAGTTGGAGCAATGCTAATTGAGCCCTACACTACAAAAAGACACAGGGCCGCTGTTGTGACAGGACGGAGGAGACAAAAAGGCAACAGCAATTGGCTCCCATGTTAATTGTCTCTTCAAAGCAGAGTGCACATATTTTAGCGCGGTGTAAAACCGCTCTTGTCACGGCCTTTTATTTTTTCCGACCCAATCAGGCCTCAGATGTCTCGGCATCTGCCGAGATCAAATGACACCAACATCACTTTAAAACAAGAAGAGAGCAGCAACCCCTGCCTGGATATCAAATATGGAAGTGGGATAAAGGCGTGCGGCGCTTTCATCTTTAAAAGAAGCTGGTTTGAAGGGAAGCTCCACTGTTAAAAAGTCTGCAGCTGTCAGCCAGCGACTCCCTCCTTCCCCACCCATGTGTTCAGAGAAACGACAAACGCTCCAGAGCAGAAGCCGCCGAGGTAAACCGCTCTGGTGGAGAGCAACGCGATGGCGAGACACGACTCGTTTCATCCATCAGAGCGGAGAGAGAGGCCGGTCCATCATTACGAGTCCCAAACGAGTCAGACTCACCGATCCAGGTCAGCTCGTCAACATTCACTTCAACCGCCTTTAATGATGCTACGTTTTTATCACAAAAACAACCAGAAGCAAATCTATGACACAACATTAACTCTGCTGCACCAGACTTAATGACTTCTGGTCTTTAATATTTAGATGGTGTTTCTCAGTGTTAAAGGTGAAGCTGGGTGTGCAATGTGTCCAAGGTCAAGTTTAACCTTGACCCTCAGACTGGATTGCTTGGCATTCCCAGCAAGCTGAAAGAACTGGACAAGAAGAATTGGCTCTATAGAAATAAACTGAATAGATTGGAATGAATACCACAAAATAACCTAACAGAAAACTGTCACAACAACAGAATCTCAAGAAGAAGTCTCAGTAGCTGCTTTGCAAATGTGCTTAAAACCTTGTCAATATTCCACTAATGCAAGAAATAAACAACAACAGAATTTCACAATTGCTATGTTTTCATTAAATAAGAAATAGAATTAAAACAACATATGAATAAGTTTGTTCACCCGCTAAATCATTAAAAACATACTGCATCATCATCCTCCAACTGCTTCCTGTCATCTTTGTACGCCAGTGGTAACACCCGATTGTTGATCATGTGATGCAAAAAAAGTTTCCATTGCAGTTTTGCAAAATAAACCAATTTTGATGAGCTAAAAAAAAAAAAAAACACTCCAACCTCCATCAAAACTCAAACCTAACATCAAAACTTTTGAACGAAAAACGAGAGTTTTTTCAGAACTGGAGCATTTCCATTAAGCAAAGGTGTTTTACAAAATGTCAAATTGTGCAATTATATGGTGAATGGAAACACTGCTACACCAACCAACTTTAGGTCTGGAGCATTTTGGTTAAAATCTGTTTGTTCTCACAGTAGGTAGAGTTCCCAGAAGTTTTACACCAGCAGCAGTAGTATTATTACTTCAACATATATCTCAAGTAAAAGTAAAAAGTACGATGTAGGGAAAATACTCTCTAAAGCACAATTTTTCCAAAAAGTTACAAGAGTAAATGTAACTGAATAAATCCAACTAGTTACTGTTGACCTCTGATAAAGTCCCAATAAAATATGTTGATGTTTGTTGACAAAATGTGACAGTTGTGGGTGGAGTGGAGTTTTCCAACCCTCCTTCGTTGCCCTCACGACGACCTTTACTCCAGCTGGAGTAAGACTCCGAGTTGAACCACGTTGTTGATGTCCGGCAGAGACAATCTGCGCCACTTTTTTTACCCAGTGCCTATCATATGCACATAAGAAAAAAGTCAAAATTTTATATTTACCATCATAGGGGCACGAATAGTTTCCAAGTCACTGTAAACTTGGACACATTAATTAAACACGACCATCCAGCAGTTACAAAGTCATGAACTTCCTGTGCAACACAATATTCTCATTATTTATACATTTCACGCACAGTAACTTGTCAGAACTCAAATTCACAACACACGTCGTTACACTGCGCAAAATGAAAACAATAGTACAGCGTAGCATTAATTCAAACCTCAACGTAAAGCATCGTTAGGAAGAAATGCAGTCCGACGTCCGACCTCATCCCGCTTCACAGGTTAACCAGAGATGGAAACTTTTTTTCAGCATCAAAACTACTTTTCGTCTGTTTATTAATTCATGAGATCAGCAGCGCAGAGTGGAGGGGAGACATCATTATCTAACCAAAAGGACCCCGGGGGGGCGCCTCTCGTTTTGCGAGTGCAGGAAGACCTCGGGGGGATTACCCAACCCACATCACTTCTACGCCTCAAAACCTCATGCTCTCCTGATCACATGGAGGATTACATGGCTTTGGAGGAACACATTTAAGCATTAACTGCACACAAAAGCAACCAAATTAAACCCACGCCTCCTCAACTTTGAAGTAAAGTTCTGAGCAGCGGTGTTTAGAAAGTAAATCCGTCACGATTTAAGGAGCCGCTTGTGTTTCACGTCATCTTCAAGTCAAATATTTGCACAAACGCTGCAGAACGGAGGTTTTATGCATGACACACATAATTGTTTTTATCTGTAACTTCTCTATCCAAAAAGGTTTAGAAACCATATAAACATCACATACAGCACAACTGCAGCTTTAATTCACACACTGTGAATTTCACAGCATGAGGGACGACCTTCAGATCTACAAACTGCAGCAGAAACATGATGCTGTGGAAACTGCAGAGCAGATTTAGGACACCAGAGGAATCTTTATACAAATCTATAACCGCGTCTCTTTGTGTGTTGATGTGTGCAGAACTGATCGGGGAAGGAAAAGAAATACATTTGCATGAAAAATTCAGCATGTTTTCGACCTCCTTTGTGTATGGCTCAGTTTCTCTGAACTCAACACAGTCCAGTGCCTTTTATGTGGATATCTGCGTTTCCTCCATGTACTGTCAGGAAAATGACTCGCGCCTGGGTGAAACGGTCCGACTGTACATTGAGCTTTATGATCAGATCCTGTCGAGCGTCCATGCAGCTGCCATGAACATCGCTCACATTAAACCAGCTCCCGTTTTACCTCCTTAAATATGTCCTCTGAGTTTGCCTCTTTTTTTTTAAACTGAAAACTGTTTTATTTCATCTAAAAAATCTAATATCTGATGAACAAAAAAAAACAAACATCTTTTTTAACAATAATTTAATTGGGAAAAAATCTCTCCAAACTACTCCAGCTCTCTCTGTAAACATGATCAACCGTCTTCATAAATAGGTAATTAACTATAATTAAAGTTTCTTTGACAGCTGAGCCTAATTTCATAAGTCACACTGGTCTGATTACTGAAAAAAACAAATCACTCCTACGGAACCTGCCAGTAGGCTGATCTACTAAAATTCGTCCAGGACAGCATCAATGAGTCATCAGGATGTCACCAGAACCCAGAAAAACATCTGAACACACCTCAGAGGCTGAAAAGAAACAAAATAAAGGTTTTAAGGTGGTCTAGTCAAAGTCTGGCCTCAAAATTCCACCAAGCACTTGAAGGTAATATTGGAACCACCAGCTATGAGCTTTAGGGATCTTTTTTTTTTCTACGTAAAACCAGATTAGTTTATACAGCTTTGAGTCATTACTAGATGAATCATAATTTAACAGATTGTTTTTGCCTGATATTAAAATTTGTTTAACTGAAACATTTTGGAAATGGAACAGAAGAAATGTATCAGAGGGAACTGAAATACTTTTGGACAAAATAATAATAAAAAACAAAATTTCAGTCTTGCTAAAAAAAATATATATATATTTTAATGAACTACCTGCATAAATATGTCAGTAAGAAACTTTACATTTCTACTTCTTTTAGATTTTTTTTTTTGTCTTCGTCCTCCTCCAGGATACATTCCTTCTCTTTGGCTTGGAAAACATCTTACAGCCAACTTCGCTTTTGGCCAAAGGAAATCATCTGTGATACAGAGTGTCAGAACAAATTGCCAACCAGTCAGCCTGTCTGCCAAAATGTAAGTTAACTGGGAGTGTTTAACACATGGTGGGAGCACCCTTCCTTCCCTGTGAAGATCTTAGCTTGGACTGCAGCTACAAAGCAAAAGAATCTTCCATTTTGGCTTCGTTGGTCGCTGAGGAAGGTTGCCAACGTCTCCATGTGTTCAGCAGTTTTTGCCTCACACTGATCCACCCACCAAAATAAATAAATAGATAAATGGCAATTATTAGCGCACTAACTAGCAATGTTGCCTTCTTGTGCTAACTGCTGCTAGTTTATTAGCTTCATCTCCTTTGTTTTAGAGTGGTTGATTTGAGTTGGAAGAATTTCACATAATTATTGTTTTACCCAATTTTTCATTATAAAACTTGTACTTTTCCAGAATCATCCTTTCTGGTGATAATTTTGTCTGCACACAGAGCTTTTGGACATAAATTAAATCTGATCAGATTTAAATGTCCAGAACTTTATTAGCTCCGGATGAACCCATCAGAATGGGTCAAAATGATGGATTGGTAGTGAAAGATTTGATTCATTATTAGAAGTAATCATTTGAAACCTGCTTTTTGCATTCAACCAGGTAATATTTGTCTAATATTAAAATTTGTTTGATGATCTTAAACATTTATGTTTGACAAAAACAGAAGAAAACTGTAAGAGGGGCAAATACTTATTCATGACACTTTAGTCCTTGGAGTTTGTTAGATTATCTGTTTCACTTTCTTTCTGTCTGTTAGCTTACCAAGGCTAGCTAGCCTTAATTTATGTCCTACCAGCCAAAGTTAGCATGTCATGTTGGCTGTAGCCTTTTCCTCTTTGCCTTTTCTAGCTTAGCAGGGCTATCAAGCTTTGGTTTGTACCATAGCTGCCAAAGTTAGCATGTTACCTCAGCTGTGGATTTGTTCTCTCTATCATTTCTTAACTTACGAGGCTAGCTAGCTTCGGTTCTACCCTATAAGCCTGGCATGTTACTTTGGTTGTAGCTTTCAAGAGTTTTGTCCACTCAAAGCAGGATTGGATGTTTAAGTGCAGAAGCTTTCTTTACGTTATAACAGCTGCCATATTGTTTGCGTTTATTACAGCAAGTAGGTTATCTGAAGAAGAAGCAGAGATTTAAATAATTAATTTAAAAAAACATTCTCTGTGGACCATCTGCTTCTGCTTTAGAAACCTTAAAAAGCGTGAAGGATGTACTAATAATACCACCATCAAGCGCATACATTTACACACCAACAACTACCCTGATGATAAATTGTGGCAAGACTCCACTAATTTAGTGAAATCGCTTGGGGTAAGAAAAAAAGTTAGTAGCCAAAGAAGTGATTTTTGTCATTCTACATCTGTCAGTCTGTGTTCTAGCCTGATTAGTGCGCGCTAATTGACTCTGCTAATCACACCCCCAGGTGATGTTGCACGAACCAGAGAGGGATGGGAGAGTGGCAGCGGGGGTGGAGGGTGATGGAGAATGTTGCAGGGTGGTAAGCTGTAAAATGGTGGAACAGCTGCAGAAGTCTTTTATGTGGGAACCCCAGAGAGCTGCTCCGCTGGGTGCTCCTCGTCACACCGCAACGGTTTGCTGCAGAGAGACACTGAAGGCCAAACTGGAAACCGCTGCACCGGAAACTAACCTATTTGATTGAATGCAACATTACAGAGGAGGAGGAGCTCTTAGTCTGGTTTTAAGGACAATGGAAACATCCATCAGCCCACAAACAAACTGACAAACTGATGGACAAACACCCATAGCAGCAACGCCTTCAAGTATGTAGGCGTTTACCCATGTAGGCGTTTTGACCCACTTTTCTATAGAACTTTACTTCAGTTTGTTGAGCTGTGGAAGATCTACTTCCAAACTAATAACTTCCCATCAAACCAGTACAATTTTGTCTAGCTTTGGACTGAACCATTGTTACAACTTGATTATCTTTCTTTTCAGCCATTTTGTTTGTAGATTTGCAGCATTGCTCTGTTGATGGCCCGCTTTGGATGGCGCTTCAGCTGTGGAACAGATGACTTCATATTTGATTCTACATGACTTTGGCTTACGGAAGGGGTTTATGATTGAATCAATGACTGCAGGGTGCTCTGGTCCCATGGCTGCACAACAAGCCCAAATTATCACCCGTTAAAATCTTTCTTTTCCTCAAACATGGATTTGGGACTTTAAGGCTAAGCATCTCAACTTTGGTCTCAAAGTTCTTTAGGGTGAGAACACCCTAAAGAACATTTAGGGTGATTTCACACCTGATAGTTTGGTACACTCTGCTTCACTGGAAACTAAAGTCGCATTTTCAGCTGCTGTGGTCCTCTTTCTCACTGCTTTGTGTCAAACCAACTAAAACCTTTGGGCAAACTGTTCCCCTCCTCACCAGTGGGGGCGCTGCACCAAGAACCACTGAAGGAAACAACACAAAAACCTCTGAAGAAGACACTGACCGTGTCTTCCTTCACAAATTATAAAGACAAAGGTAGTGGCATCAGATTTTAGCCATTGTAGGTTTTCTAAAGACCACAACTCAATTTCTACCGCTGGAGCGAGACTTGTGCGATTGTTTTGCTTGTATTTTCCCAGAATACCCTGCATTGGTTCACTTCCACTGAACCGAGACTGAGGTTTGTAGTCTTGAATGCATTATTACAGAGGAGGAGGAGTTCGATTAGCATTCACACCTCCCCAAATGAACTGGACTGTGTAGGTAAACAGTGGTTTATAGGTGAATGCACCTTTAATCTAAAAATCTTCATCTAGATGCAACTTTGCAGGCGAGCCGTTTTCCTGAGATCCCAAGCAAGCAAACCATACATGTTTAATCTTATTTTCCTATCACGACCTTTAACCTTTAACACACTAACTGAGGGCTGTGGAGTCTGAGACGGATTGTACGCTCTGACCTTGCTGTTGTCCACTGAGAGACTAAGCCTGGCAGCCGTCTTAAATGTTTTCTACTCGTAAATAATCACTTTCTCTCTAAAATGAGAGACTTACAACATTTTCCAGATTGACAGTTGCTTTTACGCTCGACTACTCTGCTAAATCTCCTAGCGCTGACAGTCAAGGATACTTTCTGTAACTAGCTATTCCAGTTGAGGGTAATCATCCCACATCTGTTAAACTGAGCCAGAATGAGGTGAAATAGGTATGAAGCATTACACAGAGATCCTCCTGTTCAGAAGAAAGGAATCGCTCTGCAGTCTTCACCCTTTGATGCACTCCTCTAGTCTGTAAAAATGATTTCTGCATGTGCCCACAGGACTTCTCATTCACGTTTCAGTTATCCTTTAACGTTTTAGCAAAAATGACTCAGCGCTGAACAACCACGGAGCTGGCAGCGGATCCCTCTCCACACATTCAGAGTGCTGGCGTGCAGCAGAGCTAAATAACTAATGGGCGCCTAGCGTCCTCAAGACGCACGAGATGCTCACACTCGGAAGACAAATCCTGGTGGAACATCTGTGTCATCCATTTTCTTGCTTGAGCTCATTTCTTTATTTTTTATTTTTTTGCTTTGCTCTTATGAAATCATTTGTTAAATATGTTTTCGCCGCCTGGAATCGAAGAATTATTCCCATCCTCAGCAGCGAGAGGAGAATTGTTTTTCACCCAAATGCGCCGCTTCCTTCTGTTTTTTTTTTTTTTTTTTTCCTGCCGGTGGAACTTGTTTGTCTCCGGGTGCTTTTTATACGCCCACCGAGACGCATTTATGCACACCCTTAAACACACACACAAAAAAAGAGCTAATAAAATGTTCTTGTGGATTTAAAAAACGGGAAGAAAATAGTGCTGCTTTGGGACTCTGCACACTCCTCCGCTGATTGTTAAGCGAAAAATCTTGCCTCTTTGCATCTATAAAACCAGACCGACGATCATTTTAGTTATTCACATTTATATTAAACAAAGAAAAAAACTACATTTTTACCACAAAAAAATAAAAATCAAAACAAAACATCTTAGGTGTGAGATGATCCAAAGCAAGCTGAAAGATGGCAGGGCTTCTGACAGATTTTCTTGGCAAACCTCAACCTGTCCTGACTGCTCTCTGCCTTTTGCTCAAGTTGCACTGAGCTTCTCTTGTTTCAGATATGTTGGAGTACAACCTGACATGGGTGAGTGGGCAAGCGCCTTTCCTCCCACGGCCTGGCAGTAATAAAGCTAGCTCAGTCCACAGTGATGTGGGGGGGGGGGGAGAAGAAGAAAAGCTTGAGAGGTGTTGAAGAAGAAAAGATAAAGAGGAGGAGCAGGAAGGATGAAGGGTCGGTTCGGGGTTCAGCTGGGAATTGGAAGAGAAGCCAGTTTGGTGAGGTGCAAATGCAGCGGCAGGTTTCCATCGCACTCTGGTCAGCCAAGCATGGAGGGAGACGCAGCAGCAGCAGGTGAGGACGTGCAGCTTTAACCCGTTCGCTCTCAGCGCTGCTCATCTGGTTCTGATTGGGACTCTGAGTCCAAACTAAATTAACTGACCGCAACACAGAGCCACACAAAAACATTCATACTCCTGGAACTTCATCACTCTCTACTCTTCCTCATAAAGAAGTAAAAATACACAACATTCACAGAACGGATACAAAAATAGAGGCAATAGACCAAAACAGATGAAACAAACTATAATAAAAATTCTACCAAAGTATGTTCACTTCATCATGCCGGGCCATCAACGTAACACAATATAACACTAAGACTCAATCGGTAGTTATTTTTCCTCTTAAGTACCTTCTTAAAGCTGTTCAAAATTCATTCTTCTGAATGAATGCAGCACATTTTTGTTCAGGTGTTCCATGTGAACAATGACTTTAAAAAAGGCTGCCATCTTCCAAGAATCAGTGTGAACTTATGGATTTATAAATGTAACCATAATTAGGACATTCCGTCACAAACGTAAAGGAAAGTTTCATAACAGAAAAGTGAAAGAAAAATGAAGTGAGGTGCTCGATATTTTTCACAGATAAAAATCTGAAGTGAAAGTTGTGTTTGTGTTCAGCCTCCTTTTCTCTGCAGGTCTCTGGGTTTGACCTTTGACCTTGGGACATTTTTGTTCATTTGTCTTTATAATACGTCTCCAGTCAATTTGGATGGAGAACATCTTAGAACTTTGGTTTTCACGCCTTGCCACAGATTCCCAGTTGGACTTAGGTCTGTACTTTAACTAGGCCATTGCAACCCTTGAGCCTGCTTTGATATAAAACATCCCATAATACCTGTGGTTGTCCAGCCGCAGGTCTTCTACAACATTCAACGAGTTTCCATCCAGGAATGTCTTAAATTTAGATCTGTCCCCACAGCATGATGCTGCTAACACCATGTTTTACTGTGCAAGACGCAAGAACTACAAAATGCAAAACAGGCAACCCAAAACTAAATGTCATTTTTCGTAAAGCAAAACATTTGAAACCCTTTTGATTTTTTTATTTTGTGTTTAATATTTTTTCTAAGCATGCACACTTTGGACAGAAATAACTCAAAAACATGAAACACTGCATGGCAGAAGGTTTGGAGATCATTACTTTATGTGGTAAATACCACTACAAAAACATAATTTTACAGCGTATTGCTTAGCTAAATATCACTCATATTTGCAATTAAATTTAAAAACTTTCTTTCAAGGTCCGTTATTTTTGTTGCATATAAAATGTTGAGAAATTTGAATTGTTGAAGAAATGCTAAAATAATCTAAAATATCTCAAGATGCTTTATCAAAATTTGTTTCTAAATCTTTTTGTGGGAAACATTTTGTACCTTTAAGGTGACATAAACACAGTTTTCCATCCAGCTGACTCATCTGACGAGACTGAACCTTTCCACTGACAGACTCGTGAATCTAGAACGTTCTTCAGTTGCTCAACATGTCTACACAACAAATGCTCCCAATCTGCTGGATCCCTGATCCCTGCAACATGCTGCTGAATCTGCTCGCCACTTTATAAAAATGTTGTATATTGTAAATTTAAGGAACCAGATGCTTTACTGGATTAGTTCTGGCTGGAGTGTGAAAGCAGCAGGAGCGGCCATCTTGTTCCCGGTCTGCTCCGTCAGTCTGGCGCTGCGTCGATCCTCCAGGCGACGGTAAAACACTCAGCAGCCAGGGAACTCTGGCTGCCACATCAAGGTGGTTCTGCTCTGGTTCTGCTTTCTGACCCGACGCCTTTAAAACCACACTTGACCTGGTCAAGTTGCAACAAACGGTGAGAGAAAGTTTCAGAGAAGCAGACGCTGAACACAAGCTTCTGATTGAGCGACTCGGTTTATTTTTCAGTCTCCATCCGAGATGTTCTCCTAAAGACCTTCAAATTATTCATGTTTCATATTTTATTCATTGATAAAGCTCTGATGCGGCACACGAGGAGCGACCACTACCAGACTCTGGAATCAGAGGACGTCAATGTGTCTGAGTTTCCTCCTAGATGCTCATTTGTGGTTTTCCAGATGAATCCAACACAAGTCAATCACAGAAGATCAGCTGCTGCTGCAGGATTACTAAAATATGGGGCAGAACAGGAGGAAATCCACAGTTTGGATGTTTTTAGCTGAGTAAATTTAAGATTTACTCAACTAAAAACAACGTTGAGTTAAGCCCCAAACAACGTGTTTGGGGCCTAACCAAATAAAAATTTGGTTAGGCCCCCAAAAATGTCTGGTCCGGCCCTGATTTGAATAATTATACATTCACACTCTGCATATCAACATTATTTTGCAGACATTCCACACCTGATATGAATGAGACACTGTAGTAATCACTGTAATTTTCACCTAAACTATTGAATCATTTTCCAGATGTTATCCAGTGTCTAAAGGGGGAGTGGCTTCAGATCCAAAAGTTTCTGAGTGTTCAGAGCCGGACCAGTGAATGTTCCTCCTGACTTCCATCAGTCAGAGATGGACCTCCAGAACCAACTCTGATCTTAGCAGAGGAAGTTGTGCTTCCTAATTAATGTCTATGTTGGACTGTTGATTTGTCACAGCTGATGGAGAAGACAACGACGATTAGAGGAGCCAGGCGGGGGCAGAAAGGCTGAGAAGAGGGTGGGGGTGTGAGAAGGAACAAGCAGATGGGATGGCATCAGTGGGAGCAGAACGAAGCATACCTCCATCCATCATGGCACTCCACACACACACACACACAGCAGTCAGAGTCATTGTATAGTGGGCTTACTGAGAGAACAAAGCACAAGAAACGGTTGCAGTTTCTCATCAGCGTCAAAGTAAATCCACCGCTGAGTGAAGCATCTCTGGATGGCAGCTGGAAACAGGCAGGAGGAAAACATGCAGAGCATCATCTAGTCAAAGTCCGGGCTAAAATAGTTCACTGTGAAGAACACAGCACAGGTCTCTAAATGTTTTTTTTTTATTTTTCATATTTATTTCTAAACAGTCTTGGGCCACAGATCAATTTCTGATTTGCAGTGACTGTGGCCCACTGGGTAGAGTGGTTGCTTTGCAATCATCACTGTATTACATTTGGATAGTTTATTACTTTTCATAATTCTTTCATTTTTTTGCCTTCTACTTTCGTTGAGTGTTACTAGTTCTGTTAATTAGTCGACAAAAGTTTAACAGGAAGGCTGAATTATTGCTAATAAGCTCATGTATTGGAGAGAAGTTATTCCATACATGTTTATTCATGCAGTTTGAGAGCTGAACTTAATTTTTCATATATTGTTATTTAAATTGAAGCCTTCCAAGCAGGTATAATAAGCAGTACCCAAGACTGAATGATATTTGTCCACTATCTCATCTTTTTGATCTAAATGAATCATTTTATTAATAATCGTCTTTGCATTGAACAGTTGTTTAAAGCCAAATTAAACTCTTTGTTGCACAACCGAACTGAAGCTGAAAGGAGGAAGGCGTAGTGAGAACCTGACATACGGTGAAGCATCTTTGGCCTTTTTAGGATGAAACTCTTTTTCCATCCCAACCAAACCTCAACCACTGATGTGTTGGATTAAATCTCCAACACGCCTCTTTCAGGTTATTAAGCCGCCAGTTGTGCTATCACTGGTTGTTCACTGAAACGTCTTCTGCAAACAATGTCACTTCAAGGTCACAGGGAACTGGGCGCCGAGACATGGAGGAAAAATCCCAGCTGTGCATCCAGAAAATTAAACAGGTCACGCCGGGTCGCTGGACCGGCCAGGCACAGACGGAGACACCGGCAAGAATAAAGCAGCAATCCTCCAGGTGTTTACATGCAACTTTATAACATATTTTCATTAGTATCTGACAAAGCATTGTCTTTGTTGTCCTAAACATACTGATTTAGCCCTGTGTTTAAGGTCATTGTGTATTTGGAAAAAAATTAGCACATTGGCTCTAATTTCCCGGCTGAGGTTGTAAGATGTTGCATCAGCAAGTCCAGATATGTGATGCGCCACGGGGAATGTATGAACAGGTCAGAGCAGAAATGGAGAAACCACCAATTTCTGAGAAAATATCAATTATAGCTTTTTTGCTAAACATACTAGTTCAGCTCATGAAGAAACAACGCCATGCTTTCAATAGGACTTCTAGAGGTTTTAAAATGGTACTCTGAGCTCAGATCGTTCCCAGAATAAATCAGAGCCTGTCAGAGGGAAACGCACAGCTGATTAACGAACCGGGTTTTATCAGCTAATCACAAGCATTTGTTTGGGTTTCGGCAAATAAGTTGTAAGTGTGAGGTGAACACATGGCTCATTAACATCATTATTTGTTGAAGCTGGTTTATTTGTGTCGTAAATGATAATCTTAAGCTTTTTGCAGTTAAATAATGATCTATGTTCAAAAATACATAAAAACTAAACTTCGCATCACTCTTTAACTAAGTTTTTGGTTTCTTTCTGTGTGAATAGAAAGTTTTTGGTTTCTATTCACACAGAACCCAAGGAATTTGGGTTCTGTGTGAGATGCAGGATGTGAAGATGAAGGAGCAGCAGCCCCACCTGTGACCCTGAGCGGACCCTGTGGATTCCTGCCGGGCCTGATGGGGGATTAGCTGGAAAACTGACCAAGAACGACTAAATAAACAATGAAAACCAGTGAGAGGGGAAACAAGTCAGCACGGCCGCGACTCCGTTTTTTTTTTTAACTCCGCAGGGGTTTCCCGAAGAAAACAAAAGGTGACAGCAGAAAGAGCTGAGAGGAGTCTTTCAAAGCCTTAAATAAACGTAGATCGTGTGGATGTTTACCAGACTAGAAGCCAGCTTTGATGAACTCCAGAAACTCATTCTCCAACTTCTGCTTTATGATGGGAGAAAACTTCTAATTTCCATACAATCCACTCACCGAAGTTGTAGGGAAAAACCGGGAGCCTCACAGAGAATTGGGTGCATAATGCAGCTATTCGCTTCTCATTTCTGCAGCCACATATTGGAGACAGCCAAACAAATGGTAATAGAGCTGATGTCTCCATTCACCCATTCACGCTTATTTGTTATTTATTCATGAAAAAGCAAGCGGGGGTGCCCCACCTAATGCTGTTTATATCATTCACTCACTCCATCGGACTAGTCTGATTGGAACAGCTCTCTCTTATTCCTTTAAACAACTTCATTCAGACTTGGATGTCAAGGGTAGCAGAGCAGATGCTTCTGATTGGATGTGAACAACATGACAAGGTCAAGTGAGGAACGACTCCATCCGATGTAACCCCACGCCTTCGATGCAGATCGTTCCTTTCTTCTGACATGATTGCAGCCCAGCTTTTCTCTTCGCTCACACACACAGGCATTCGTTTTCCTCAAGGATGAGCAGCAGTGAAATCATTTCTCCACGCAGCAGCAAATGAATCAAAGCTTTAAGTTACAGCAAAGTAATTATTCGTCAAAAGAATGAAGATGTTGGCCTTGGAACCAGAAGAGTAGCTTAAGCAAATTAATATCGCCGGAGAAGAAGCCAGACATCTCCCGCTGGATTTATTCGTCTCTTATTGAAAAAAAAAAAAAAAAAAAACTCCAGCGTGTAATTTAAATAGTTTTCATTTGTTGTGCCACATCACAAAATGATTGTGGTTTTGTGATTTTTTTTTTTTTTTTTTTTGCTTTCTGCAACTAAAGAAGCCAAAAGATTTTATTTCGTGGTGGGATTTTACAAATATTTGCAAGGAATTTTGCATTATTTATTTCTGATTAAATCCCTTCCAAAATCTAGATATATAAAAAAAGATGAGGAAAAAAAAAACAAGCAGAAAGATCAGACACACAAACTTTAAAGAACTTAAACAGCTCAATAGCAGGAGATACTTACAATTATTTTATTTTTTTCTAATTATTATAAGACATTCTGGAAAATATATTTGAAAAGCTCAAGTAAAATTAGTCAAGTCTACGAAAAAGGTGTTTGTGTGTTGCTTATGTATCAATCAGACTATAACTTGACATCACGTAAAGCAGTGTGGTAGAAATAAGAAATACTGCCACCTGTAGGTGGGAGTTAGCATCACTTTAGCCCAATGTTTTTGATTATTTCTGGAGAAGACTTGCAATAAACTCACAATTATGATTCCGCACAATTGTGGGATCTATTGATTTTGCATGAATTTGTGCAATCGTGAGAAACTGGAGTTATGGGCTAACGCAGGGGTCGGCATCCCAAAATGTCACATTGGACCAAAAAAACAAGTCTGTCTGGAGCCGCAAAAAATTAAAAACCCTACATAAGGTTTATAATGAAGGCAACACATGTTTTAAGTGTTTATATTAGCTATTTTAGCCCATTATCAAAACGACTAAGTGTGTACATTCATGAACACTCATGATTAAATGTTTATTTTCCCTGCAGTGCATCCTGGATGACGCACCACGTGACTCTGTTGTATGATGGTGCTTTAAGTTTATCTTCCATTACAATATTAAAGTATTATGTGTCGTTGATAAAATTAAATAAATGCAATAAAGAAATCAGATTTTTGATGTCATTTTCATTATGAAGATTCGACAAGAAAAGATATTTTTCCCTTTGGAACTCGAAAAATCTGCTTCCAAATGCAGTTTGCCTAACAACGATCGCTCCTTGTAAATAATCACGTTAAGTGTGTGATAGAAAAAACAACAAAACGGGACGTGCAGAACGTTATCTGGGCAACAAACGGAGTGCAATAAAACGCAGCCTGCAGCTATAAAATAAAACAGCAGCCTTTTGAAAATGTAACTTATATAACATTAAATTAATACAGGTTAAGTCTGATTTCTGTGCAACTGCCAAGCAAGTCAGTGCAACGGTAAAACATAGCAGCATCCTCATCTCTTTTGACACGCAGCCGTCCTCGGACCTGAGCAACAAAACATAATAATACCGCAAAGTGTCATTCTACCTATATACTGACAAAATATACAGAGCAAATATTCAGGTCATCCTTCCGTATTGGCAATGAATGCAAATGATTCGGTCCAAGAATTGTAGAATCTCTCCTCGGCTATTTTCCTCTTTCCCCCTTTGCTCTCCACGGCCCACCAGACACCCGTCGGTTTGTTTACAACAGCCATTTGCCTCCCACCCCGCCCAGCTGAAAGAAACGTATCGCTGGCTTTGACGCAAATCTTTGTTGACGAAAATGTTGAAATTTTATATTTATTCTACACATTTTTATAGCATTGGAAAACGTTAAGAATGTTTGTGTCATGTTTGTCCTCCTATAGAAGCCATATTAAAACGAAAAATATATATTTCCCATCTTTTTCAATTTTCAAACATTTTTGAAAAAGCTCCAGGGCAGCGTTAAAGAACTGCATGTGGCTCTAGAGCCACGGGTTGTCGGCCCCTGGGCTAACAGACTACAGGAAGCCTGCAAGCCACTCTTCAAAATGGGAAATATGAAAGAATGTGCCATTGAAATAAGGCAGATGGATGTTAATCTATGTAAATAAGTTGCTGCTAGCATTAGAGCGACAACATAAAAGTCTAAAACACAGCGAAGTGTGAAAATCGAAGCTGGACCAGGACCAGAGTTCATCTGTCCAACACAAACACTGAGAAAGATCACAGGACTTAAAGAAATAAAACTCACTAATTTCACCACAGTAGTTACATATTATTACAAATGTGCTCAAAAGTTTGACATTCCACTAACGTGAAAAAAATTCCACAATGTTGCATATGCAGTGTTTCACTTAAATAGAAAATGCAATTAAAATCACATATGAATGAGTCATCAAAAAACATGCCATGCTCATTTCGATATGAAAATTCACATCATCCTACAACAAAAACTTTTTATTGAAAAAAGTGAGTTTTGATGAAATTGGTGAGACACCATAACACAGATTCATTTTCGTAATTCCAATTTGCGCAATTGGAATTGCGCAAATTCCAATTTGCGCAATTGCGCATCAACTACCACAGGTAAGTTGATGTCTTACCTGTGGTAGACAATTTCAGCCTTTTTTATGGGATGAGTGCATTCATCTTTTCTTCCTTTGGGACTGCGTAGAACACTGCCAGGATAATTTCAGTTTCAATATAAAAACTCAATTTGAAAATGTTTGAGTACCTGTAGATGGGCAACATCTGAAATACATTACACACTATTTTTGAAAAGGAAAATAATAAATTTTTTCCCAAAATGTTGACTCCACACAAAACAAACTAAATGTATACTGCAAAACCAAATTATTTTACAGTATAAAAATTATTTGAGAGTTGTGTGCTTTCTAGAAGGTGAAATGTCTAACATCTGTTTGAAACCAGCTGTTGAAACATCACCATACATTTTCAAATGTATTCATTTTTACCAGCAGAACTGAAACCCCAGGGATTCCCCCTGTATTCCTGAAATCCTCATCATTTCCCTGACCCTGTCTTCCGTGCCACTGGCAGCGACCTCCTCGCGCTGCTTAAAGTGACAGTGCCGGGTATTTTTGGCGGCCTTGACTGAAGCGCGGTTGCGCTCCATCTCCTGACGTGTCCCCGGGGAGGCGGCGGCTCCCGTTTCCTCCGGCAGCTGCCACACACCTCCCCCTCCCCACCACCACGGTGGAAGCTAGCTGTGCGTAGGCAGCAGCAGGATGACAGCGCTCTGGGATGGACAGTGGGACCATGTGGCCCAGTGGCTCTGCTAGCCAATTAGCACCGAGTGATTGACCTATGAAACGTGCTTGGAAGAGTCAGAAAAAAAGCTGGAGTTGTCCATGGAGGACAGGCGGTAACCTTCAGTAGCTGTTTGTCATTTAGCAGGAGAGTCTGTGTGTTTGTCTGGGTGGGTTCTGTCTTGTTTTTTTCTGGGGCACAGTTCCTCTCTGGGAGTTCCTGCCTCATTTATCCTAGAATTGATTCTCATACTTCCTTTTCACCCCTTTTTCTTTGCCTTTTGTTGCCACTTTGCCCTTTCATCTGTTGCCTTCATTTTCTTGTATTTGTTTAGCTCTGACACTTCTCCTCCCTCTTATAGATTTAGTGTCTCTCCTGTACTTGCTCTTTTTCAGCCCTCTATGCCTCCGTTACTTCCTCCTCCCTCGGCTCGGCGTTCGGGGGGTCAGCTTCAGCCGTGTGGGGCTTCATTAGGGTCTGCCTGGACAACTTTCACTTTGGTAATGACGTTTCATTATTGAACAAAAGTGAGAGCTCCCAGCAGCATCCGTCTTCGTTCTTTGTTCTGCTTTATCAGAGCTCTGCTTTCCTCACTGTCTGAGCTCCCGGTGTACAGTCTGCAACTATCCATGCATGAGCTGCATGTGCAAGAGTTTGGCCAACAAAAGATCTTTGATCAAATACTTAAAGGCCAAATACTTAAACGTAACAGCATTTTTCTTTCTTTCGTACTCATTTAACGAGTAGAAAAGTTCATTTTGGCAATATGAACTTTTTGGTCTGATATTGAGACATTGCTAAAAATTGTAAAATAAATAAATAAAAGAAATTGAAGGTAAGACATCCAAAAGTGACAGAAAAGTGATGGCACAATGATTAGTCATTACAGAATGAAAAAACAGCAGCTTGGATACTTAACAAACCGGTACTTTGTAGACGGATTTAAAAGTGAGCCAGGTCTGCCTGTAATTACCAGCAGCAAAATGAGCAAAAAACTACAGTAATTTGAAATACTACATTTGTTAAGCATTCAGAAAAACACTATAATTTCTATAGGTCTGACCAGCATTTCTACTTTCATGCCTAAGCAATTTTCTTACAAAAATCCACAAAACCAGATTGTGCAAGTTTCCCTTTTTTCCATAATCAGTCTTGCTCTTGCTAGTCTGTTACACTCATGTAGGTTTAGCAGCACTGAAACAATGTAGCTGTCAAGTAGGTTTCCAAAAGCATTTAGCTTTAGCACAGCGTGTCTTTTGGCTGTAAAAGGTCACTCCAAGCTAACGCTACATGCGGTGGAGCACCTCCAGTACTCTTTCTTCATGTTGCTCAGACACAGACAAATATTATGCTACAAAAACTAATTATCTGTAATCGAAAGTAATTTTATATTATATATTTTAAACTTTATGGTTTCAGACAACATGCTGGTCTGGCTGTTGACTACCTGCTCACGCTATTTGTTAGCCTGTTTAGGCTGTTCCCTCCCATCAGTCTTTGAGAAACTGTTTTCAATTGCTGAGTAGAAAGTTGTCCCCCACTTTTGTTTGTCTTCATGTCTCCTGAACAATCTACCAAGCAAAAGCGCTCAAAACAACTTTATCTGTGCTTCCAATAAGCAGCTATACATCCAATCCACATATTTCAGTTTAAATATTTTGATCCACCCCACAAAGAGTCTATTTGGTGATTACTCTTGTTAAATTTCTAGATGTAAGAGGTCGTTATTCATATATAGCCGTCTTTTATTGTGTTTGTCCCAAAAACCTTTTTTATTTCAGATAGGTGCATTTGAAAAACTTCTTGCTGGCTTTGAACAACAGAAAGGCCAACCCTGATTTATGTATGTTTTATCTTTTTTTTTTTTTAGGATTCTCTGCCTCCAACAAATGCTGATTTATGCTCTCTAAAGATTCCTTCAACCTTTTATAAAACTCAGATTTTTCTAACCCAAGCATAAATCTGTTAACCTCGGTGGGGTCACTCATCCCCTCCAATTACCGCTGCATGTGGACGTGCAGAAGCTGGCGCGTCAGCCCGAGGCGGTTTAGCTTGAGCCGTGCGTTTGCTGAAGCTTGTCTTTTTCTTTGTGATGTTTAATGACGGTTAATCAATTATAAACCATATTACTCTCTTTGCTTTTTTACACCCAAAGCACTCTGAGCATAGAAAGCGGTGTTAAAGTTGTATTTACTCAGCTCAGGTGGGAGAAAGCAGACGGGGTCGGACCACATACCCAGAAGTCAGCAACAACTTCTGGGCTAAGACATAAACTATGCTGAAAACTTGGAGATGTTCTCCTAAACGGGAACACTGGGACAGACCCGCTGCATAGTAACCAGATATGAAAACTCCAGTATTTTGGCTTCAGGAAACCTTCAGTTTTTATGTCTTTCCTAAAGTACATTCACTAAGGTTTCTGTCGCAGTGCATTGACAACATGGAAACCACCTACTCACACTCACTGGTCACTTTATTAGGCACGCCTTGCTATTACTAGCTTCGATGGTCTTCTTAGGATGAAAATACTCGTCTAGAGGTCTAAAAGAGAATTGTCTGAAACATACGTAGCTTTTTAAGAATAATTTTCTAGAACAATTTACCTAATAATTTTCTGACCACTTTTTGACACTCATAAACTATTGAAAATATACCAGATTGTTACTTGATTCTGTGAGACTGGTAGAATAATATAAGAGTCTGTGGCAAAGGTAGTAAAAATGGTCATAATGCGTCATGACCATTTTTATTACCACACTCTTATATTATATATAAATATATTTTCAGGATATTGTGAATTCCACACTCCTGATGCCAGTAAACACACACTGTTCAGAACACAAGCAAATACAAAAAAAACATTGACAAACTTTTTTCATCAAAAACATTTGACAAATTAAACAGTTTTTATTTGCAATGAAAAAATGTGTCCTTAGTCATAAAGAACCTTTTTATGCTAATTTTGTTATTTACAGTAAAAATAATTTTCACACCTCCAAATATCTGCAACAATCTTAGTTCCATATTTTCTTACCTTCAGTCATGTGTCTTTATAGTGTTTAAAATCAAGCTTACCTGCTAAAGCCATCCAAATTATGCCTACTTCTGAAAGACTACAATCCTAAAGCACCAATTTTATTTTGCCGTTATAATTTACATGTTCCATAAAGCAGCCGACAACCACAACTTTCAATTGAAAGTGTACAAAACAGCCAACTAAACTAGCACTTTAGAATTTATTTGACTAAGAAAAAGAATAATTTAGGGGAAGCTAAGTGCACAAAATGTTTTAAACATTAGCTAAAGTGCTAAGCTAAAAATTAGCTCAGCTATTAGCGGGTTATCAGAATTTGCCACCACTGCGTATTTTAATCCAGCAGCGTCCGTGGCGAGAAAGTAAACAAAGTGACAGTAACTTTGTAGAGTTTTTATCTAGATGTTTTAAGACACCAGCCTTGAAACTACTTGTAACTAATCCCAAAATCTGAAATTGCAGCAAAAAGTCAGCATACATGCTTCGTTTTGGATAAACTCTAATCCCAAAGGACAATTATGTTGGATATTTGGACACGCAGCCAGCGGTTCTGTTTTTATTGGTTCAGGCTGTTGGGCCTAATCAGATGCCTCTTCAGTCTGCTGGAGGCTCTTGCCATTACTTTGTACTCGGAGAGCTCCCTTGATTAATCACTTTAGAAAACCTCCATCTTGCTGATAAACTAATTACATCGTGCATACTGACCATCCAGCCTAATCCTGGCTCAAGGTATAAGTCAAATCAATGCACCCACTGTTAATTTATCTCTCTCCTGACAACCCAATAGGCTCTCTGGAGTGAGCCTGCTAATGAGGACTTCCTAAAGGTTAAATAAACATGCTGCGTTTTCAAGGGGTTTGGGGGGGGGTCACCGTGGTAACTAAGTGGTCCTCTTCACTTGCTGAGGGGTCATTGAGATAGCTTCTGGCTACACCTGGCAGATAAAGGCATTGAATCTGTCAGAAACGTCTTTTACTCATGTTTCAGTTCATAAAGTTCAACCTGTTTGAGAAACTAAATCCTGGTATCTGTGTGTGTAGAAAGAGTGTTTAGTAAACTTCATCTTTTCCTGTTTGTTTGTTTGTTTTTTAAAACAATAAAGATGGCAGGATGTTAATAGTCTAATGGAGACAGTAACTACATCTCCATTGACTACATACTGTATAAATAGACAGTATTATGTTCCCAATCTCCTACATAAAAAGTACTGAAATTCCAGTAGTTTGTCTTATGGTTCTTAAATGTAGCTTAAAATTTAAAATAAAACACAATATATATATATATA
>CAEGAE010002991.1:0-13175 GCA_903067095.1 Girardinus metallicus
CACCATCCTCCTCTGACCTCAACCCTATTGAGAACCTTTGGAGTTTCCTCAAGCAGAAGATCTGAGGGTGGGATGCAGTTCAGACCAAAACAGCAGCTCTGGCAAGGTATTCTGACATCCTGCAAAGACATTCAAGTAGAAACTATCCACAAACTCACAAGTTCAATGGATGCAAGAATTGTGCAGGTGATATCAAAGGGGTCCCATGTTAACATGTGACTCTGTTAAGATGTTTTACATTGAAATAGCTTTTGATTTTAGTACATGTGATCACTTAATGCTGAACGTTTGAAGAATGACCATTTGCAGTTCTTTATAATCCATAAAATGTTTTGAAAATCTGGGTTAGGGTTATAGGTATAATTTGGAACTGTACATTTTGAGTTTTCTTTTTAAATACTGTTCGCCTTGGGAGGTTTGTTCAGTAAAATTTGATTTATACTGTATTAGTTCATTGAAAATTATACTGACCATCATTTGCATTGACCATTTAAGAAAATCTGAGAAAATATCACTTGCATAATAATTTGGAACACAGTGTATAGTCATTTCCTGAATCAGAAGCTGCAACCGGAAGCTAACATAAGCTTCGTCCCTGAGGGGCGAACTAATCAGTTTGTTTACGTATGACTGGCATCCAGCTTCCGATTCAGGAAATGGTTAAAGGGAGACTCCCCATGTCCCCTAAGAGGCTCCATACCGCAACATGCTGTGCCAGATCCACCTGTGTTTTTTTTTTCTAAATACACTCATTCATATTCATTTTAACACAGAAGCTGCAGCAAATGCCACCAAATCAGTGGCGGATGTATGTATTAGTTTTTTTTTGTTTTGTTTTGTTTTTTTGGTTCACAATAAAATAATATATTCAATCTGACACAAAAGCCCTGGGATATGTCACAGAAGCTAGAAGCTGCCATTATTAAGCTGTGGCTGGTCGCGGCAGCCCGTGGCACCCCTTACGACAGCTGTCACGGGTAGTGCCTCAATAGTTGCCACTGCCAAGATTTGAGCTCGACCCTGCTGCTTCACACAGACCAATCCGGGATCAGGAGGTGTGACTAATGTCGAGCCAAGCTTCAGTATAATTCAGTTGAACAAATTTCTTTAAAAGGTCATGAAATCGATCGCTGATGCTACGCGTACGCCATACATCACACCACACGAACAACATCTTTTATTGGAGGATTATGAGGAATTGAAGCACATCCCACACAAGACAGAAAACTGCTGCTACGATAGCAAACGACAGTGGATAAATTATTGAATTCATAATTAGCTCAAAAAATGTATTGCAGTACTTTCTTTTTCAGCCATTTGTGTAATTCTTTCAACACATGTTAGCCTGATCTAGAGCAGACTAGCTGCACAGGATAAATCACCATGCTAACTTATGCAATGCTGCTTTTGTGAAACCTTATTGAAGCTTCATTAAGCCAGGAAATCTGGGAAATCCTGCCTTAATCTGGTATCTTAGTTTTGTGAAACAGCCCTCTTGTGTTAATTTTGTCATTAAATACACACAGTAGTTTTAATTGCTGAAAAAAGTACAATGTTTTTAAACAGCAAATAAAGTTCTTTCATTTTAAAATTATGGTTTAACTTTCATCTGTTGTGAAATCAAGATAGAAGGCCTCTCCAAACTAATCTCCTGGCATAAATTTCAATCTCAGCCCATATTGGGAATGTACCTGTGCAGTATGTTAAATTAAAAAAGTTTGGATGAAAGTCTTTACCATGACACTTATTGCTTTGTTTGTCTTCCCGAGTGATTTGAATTGCAAAGAATTGTACATACTGATCAAGATACGCCTCACATATGATTTCCCCCTCCTACTTGTGACAGAAACTGAAACTCAATGCAAAAAGGTGGATAGGTTTGTAAAATTACAGTGAAAATTACTTGGAATGTTTTGCGTCACATTAAAATCCAAGGTTTGCAAATTTTAGATGCTGTCTGTGTCACTTAGCCCTATCTGGCACGCTTTCTCTACGTAATCTCAAGTTTCGTGTTATCTGCTTTCTGTAAAGGCACACCACAGGGGATGGACTCAACCTGGAGATGTTCTGAATTACATTGTAAATAACAAACATTACCTGAAGCGGAATTTTAGTAAAACAAAGGATGTGGTCATAGGCTTCAGGAAAACCCCCGACCCTCCTATACCAACAATGATCAAAGTATTTTAAGTGGAAATATTTACGTTTACCTGGGAAAAATCAAGAACAATTTTCTCAATGTCAACCAACACATTGCAACAATTTGCTAGAAACACCTGCATATTCTAGATTTTCTTAAAAGGTTCGAACACCCATACTCACTATTGAACATTCTAATGGAGAAACCTCATAGACACAAGCACACGCACACACATATACACACATGTGTTTAGATTCAGATGCCTGTCAGATATACTCTTAGTTGGTTTGGTTGCCACTAAATACATCTTGCAGATACCGTGTGCATTGCGCATGTACCATGTGTATGTGGTTTGCTGATGTGGTTTCTCAATTTATTTTATTTTTTTTTTTCTTTTCACACTCCTAGAGGCAGACTTACAGGGTGTTGACGGATGTTCTGCTCAAGTAGCATAATGGCAAACAAAAATGCAAAGCTAGTGATTTGATTTCACTCCTTTCTGCTTCACACACCTCAGGTATGTGTGCCTGCTCACTGTAAATAAACATCTGCAACAGCTGCTGATGTTTACTTAAGACATAAGCTTTGCTGCAGGCTTCCTTCACAGGCTGTTTTAGTACGCTTGGGTCTCTAGGAATCATACAGAGGCATTACTCCTATCTGACAAACGCAAGTCCTGTCCCAGCCTGTGCATAATTTCTTACATTTAACGTGTGAACCTTTGGAATTAGTGGAAACCGGCACTGGGGCCGATCCACAAAAAACTGGGACATGGGTGAAAGACTTTTCACAGCCTGTAGTAAAATGGGTAATTACGCATTTTATCACTGTCTGCCCACGGGCAGATGGTTTCCAAGAACTGTTTCTTTTGCTCGTTCAGGAGCATACATGCTTCGTGTTTGTTATAATGCTATCCAGAGCTAACTCCGCCTGCTACTTTCCGTCATGCACGTGGGACATCACATTTCTGCCTCCTCCCTCCGTGTATTTCCCCTCCCTGTCTGGTAGTTTGTTTCATCCACTCTGCCGACTTGCTGCTGACATTTAAGTTGCAGCTGCTTTCAGGAAGTCATAAATAAGAAAAAAATTATTAAGAGAAATTACAAAGACAAAAGTCCACGTACTTTGTGGTAATTGCTCTACTAGCTGGTGATGTTCTCACTCGTCGAGGAGGACAATGTGAGACTGTAGAAACTATGAGGATTTTTCTTTTTCTCTGAAGAACATTTTCTGACCAGCAGGGACTAAAGCTGAAACATCTGTGGAACGTGTCCACTCCTTGGCCAGAAGACGGATTTTCTTCTTCAAACACACAGCTCTAAACGAAAACAGGTGAGGCTATTATTGACTAAAGTTATAAATGTGAAATAGAATTAGAAGACTCATAAAAAACATCTTAGAAGTAGCGCAAGGGTTAAAAAGTGCTAATCTTGTTTTTTAATGTTTAATCTGTTGTTTGTTTTAATAAAAAAAAAGAAGCTTATTTTGTTACCCTAACAGAACCTTTTTTAACAGAGATGATGCTTGACTCTGTTGTGTGGTAATGTTTGATTTTCTAGTTTAATGTTTAGAAATTCCCAGTGCAGGACACTGAAATGTCTCAGATTACAGGAGAAGGCTGTTTCAGAAGATAAAGATATTGATTTTGACTTTAAAATAATTTGCCTGATCAAGCAGTGAAAATCTAAGTCAAACATATTTCCAGTTTCTAAAAGAGGAAGCAATACTCATCTACACCACCAACACTAACTATGAAATGGAAGGCAGATATGTTGTTCTTGTAAAAAAATATTGCGTGGTAAAACTGAGAATTAAAGACGGATGCTGGTAGTTTCAATAATTTCAACATTATTCTTGTTACATGTTCTTTTTGTGTTGCTGAGAAACAAACTTTGTACGCAGATTTTCCACCCGGTTTGTTTCTCAGCATCACAAAAAGAACCACGTAAATGGAACAAAATAATTTCCAACAGAATCTCCAGTCTTCGTACACATGTTCATTTTTCTATTTCTGATAAATTTGAATTGTGATTTAAACACATAACCCCCACATCACCCCAAAAATAAAACTGCCACACACGAAATATGCCAATTTTTGCATAGGGGGAATACCAACGTGTGGTTAGTGATACAGTCTGATTACTACAGCTGAAAGTACAGCTCGAGTAAGATTTTACAGAAGTGATCACATCAGTTGGAAAAAACCTTGCCGTTATACCATACAAGTTTCCAATGCATGTTTCTCTTGGAAAATGATTTGAATGAATTTGTGAATCAGACCACCACAAAAGCAGCTCCACATTGTGACTTATGAAGGTAAAATGATGCTGCATGGATTCTCCGTTATTGGGTTTTATGTATGTTAATTCCATTACAGGCGCCCCGAGCCTGGTAAACAAAGCAGTACAAGCCAGATGGAGGAAGATAAAAATAGTCAAGAGATAAAAATAAAAACATCACTGATCTCTAAGAAATGAGGAGTACAAAACATTTTTCTAAAAAAAAACAAAAACACACAAAAAAAAAAAACATTTCAATTCCCTTTTTATTCCCAGAACCAACCCAATAATATTGTTTCTAATGTCGAAAGTTTTTTAAAGAATTGCTGGGCGACAGCGTTTTTGAAGGGTCGGTATTGATGATGGATCCACAGAGTAAATCAGGAAGACAATAAAAACAATCAGTTAACATGATGGGTCAGGTTTGCAATAATAAATCTTTGAGCCAGAGTCAACAACTGAATATGTCTTTGTCACTTCAAACTAAAGCTGGACAGCAAATTAAACTGTCAGCCTGCCTCTGTGAGCATACATTTAAATCAGTAACTGAATCTGACAATGGGTTGTTTATCTCTCCACAGAATTACAAATATGCACAGCAAAATTAGATTTAGCCTGTATTAGAGAGTGGTTGGTGGACAGACTGCAATCTGTTCAGACTGCAGTCTGCCTATGCTGTTCAGAGTGGATGAAGTTACATTCAAATATTTATTATGTGACAGTAATGTGCAGTACGCCAAAAAGAGACACACAACATGAAAACACACTTTTATATAAATATGTTTTGTTTTCTTTATCTTGCAGGTGAACTTCCAAAACCAGACAGTGGCTGAACACTGAAGATATGATGAACGTCACACCCACTGCAATTTTAGCCACGACAAATGATGCAAATAAATCATGTGTTGATATTGGGCCGAGTCCTGTCAGCGACTTCCTGATGGCTGTTTACATCCTGGCTTTTGTCTTCGGCTTGACTTTCAATGTGCTGACTTTGTACCCAATATTCCAGCAAGTAAAGCAGCAGAACGTTTTAGGGATCTTCCTGCTCAACCTGTCAATATCTGACTTGCTATTCATCTTCACCATGCCCCTTTGGATAAATTATTACCGATGGGACCATCGATGGGGACTAGGTGTGGAGTCCTGCAGTGTAGCAGGATTCTTCTACTACTCCAACATGTACATCAGCATCTATCTGCTGTGCTGTATCTCTGTGGACCGCTGCCTGGTGGTCTGTTACCCACTCCACTTCAAGCCCCACCGTACATCTCGATACGCATGGGTCCAGTGTGCCATAGTTTATGCTACAGTTACGATCATACATGTATTCATTCTGAAAAATGACGAGTTAAAGGATACCCATGATGACACACACAACAATGACCGTTGTTATGAGACCTACCCAATGCAGTCTCGTGTAGCCATGTTTAATGTGATCAGAGTGGGATTCGGCTTCATACTACCACTGCTCGTGTTGGGAGTGAGCTACTGGAAGGTGCTGGCCACTGTGGGAAAAAGTCACGGCCTGAGTGCCCCAGCTAAGAGGAAAGTTCGTCTGCTATCCTATGGAGTAATTGGCATCTTCTCATTTTGTTTTGCTCCCTATCACATCCTCCTCTTTGTGCGCTCACTTGTCCGCTTATCCAACCCCAACGATGAGTCACTTTCAAATTCATATTACTGTGATTTTGAACGTAACATGCACTTCCAATTCTCCGGCACTCTGGCGCTGTCCAGTCTGAACTGTGTCGTCGATCCTGTGCTCTATGTTCTGGTCAGTAATGGAATAAGAGATAAACTGAAACTTTGCTGTAGAAGTCAAGAACAGAAAGGGGCGGAGGACTGCCAGCTGACTTTGCGTACAAAAGAAAGATCTAATGAGAATGCTTTGATATGAAGGGTAGACTGACTGTGATATATTATTTGTTTGCATGTATGTACAATATGTATTAGCCCTTACGACCTCAATTACAGAGGAACTTAAAACTGCTCATTCCTGTGACACAGAAGGGCATTTGTGATGTAAATAAATAAGATTGCATCAAATGTTTTCAGAAATATGTTCCCTCTTCTATGTGACATGTGAACCAATTTAATTCAACTGAAAAGCTGAAAAACCTGCAAAGGGAAAAAGATAAAATAGCACCAATAACCATATAAGCGCGCACACCCTTGCACTTTTTATTATGCACCTTTTGGTGTACATTTAATCTTCCTATACATCTATTATCAATTGTAGCTAATCTGATTAACCTGAAGCTCAGAAACTGTAGCTTTTCTTTTTTTGTTTTGCTTCAGAACTGAGTAGCAGGCTTCCCTGAGGAATCTATTCTAGTATCGTGATACCAAATTTAATACAGTTTTTCACTTAAAACCAGAATTAAATCTGAGACTAAATTTGTTGGATTATCCAGGAGGGTTGTGAAAAAAGATCTGGTAGATTCCGAGACCCTTTTTGAGGCAGAGTAAGCAAATATTGGTTAGACAAGGAGTGTCAAGTTTTAATGCTGTTATTGAATCAAAAGGTGCTTTATCAAAGTGTTATTTATTTTGCATGCACATGCAAACCACACAAGCTTGTTGTGGCTTGATGTTTAGTATTTTTGCCCAAGTAAAATGTTTTTTTTTTCTTTTCTTTTTTTTACTTAAACTGAAAAGTTGAACTTGATAAATGTCACATTTTAATAATTTCCAAATGAAGGTGAAAAACACTGCAAAGCCCATATGTCCAAGTAAATAGTCATTATCTTTGCACATAAAGATAATCATAAATCCAGCACAGCTGTGCCACTGTGTGCCGTGTCTTTGTCAAGTAGGCGAGGAGAGTAATCAGGAGGCATGTGTGCATCTGAGTGTGAATGAGGGATAATTTTATTCCCATTTGAGCTGATCATTTGAAAAGAAGCATGGAACGAAAAAAGAAAGACAGGAAGAGAGAAGGAATAGGGAAAAGAAAGAAAGGAAAATTTATGGACTTTAAATATTGTTTGTTGACCAGGACACGAGAAAAGCTGAGAGACACTCACATAAGAAAGCATAACCTGTTACGTTTGTTTATGTGATTAGTTATGCTGTTACAATACTCAGCTTAACCGCACCCTTGTATTTATATACGTGTCACTTGTGGTTTATTGCCTCTTCCTTCCTGGCTTCCAAGGTGTTTGTAAAACCTTGCAGGTCCTCAAGGCACACTGCCCTGCATGTTTTAGAAATTTCCCTGATTTAATGCACCTCATTCAGCTGATTGCAGTTCAGCAAAGACCTGCTAATTGAAATCACCTGTGCTGAAGCAATGAAACACCTAAAACGTGCAGGGCAGTGTGCTTTGAGGACCAGCTTTTTGAGCTGTTCCTCTTGCACAATGCATGAATTCAAAATTATACTTACGTGAAGGAAGTGTTTGTAATGCACTTCCTTGACCTGCCTTTAGCGATAAAGGCAGGTCAGCATGGTTTTTCGTCTTGCGTTGACATGCCTTTATCACTGTCAATAATGAAGACCTTTGATAAGAGTTTACACTTGTAGCCTTAGGTAATTTGAATGTTATATAAAATGTGAACATGATGTAATAAATCTTCCACTGGCTGAGGTTGATGTAAGGTCAGATGTGCTAATTTGAATTTTCTCTCTGAGGAATATAACACATACATTATCATCTGTGTAAGCTTTTATGCAATTATGAAATGTAACCAGTGATGGTATAAAAATCAATTCAGACCAAGAACACATTGTATTCTGGAGGACCTTTTTGTTAAAAGATTTAATGTATTCTTGCGTTTTATTTTCTTGTAAAGAATGTCGCAAACAAATAAAATGCATTATTATCAACGTAAATGTGCAAGAGTTTTAAAGTAGAGCAGAAGAAGAAATTGTGTTCACCATATCTAGATGCCTACATGCATTTTGCTGTTGCCATGTGACAATATTTGTATTAGCAAGAAATTAAACAGCCGTTCCTGCCTGGGCAGTTAGTTAGTGAAACTAAATTCGCTCAGTTTCAGTTCACAAAATCTGTGTGTTAATAGACCCTTTACCATCATATCTTTGGTTATTAGAATTTCACAATATCTCTTGTCAACGTAATGTCTGAGGAGTCTGTCATTTTAGTTGCTGTCAGCAGATTTGGCTTAGGGAAGTATTATTATGAGCCCCAGACATACAGAAGAATGCGTGTGAAACCTTCCCGCACAGATCCGCTCAACTATGCTTCACAGCACAATCTGGTCTCTCCTGCTGACTAGGAGATTTTCTACCAGGCCAGTCAACAAAGAGACGGAGACGTTTTGAATGATGGCATCGATTTTCTGTGCTGTTTTAGAATTGTAGTCTCTGCCTGTAGTTTTAACAATGACAGCGGAGAAAGTGAATGAAGCTTTACCAAAATTTAATTAACATTAACAGCCCCCTGGACAGAAAACAGAAAAAGTTGCTTTGTTTTATTTATTTATTTATTTATTTTTGGCTTTCAATCTCAGTAAGTCATGAATCATGTCAGTTTTGGAAATAATAGACTTCAGGTAGAGTCTATGCTCCTTACGATATACATAAGGATACTGCTGTTTTCTTGATATAATCAATACTAAAGTAAAATGCTCTAAATGTTCCTACTATAAATATTTAAAGACCAGTCATGGCAGAAGTGATGTAGCAAAGTTAATTTTGTCATTCTTAAAGAGAAATCAGTGTCGGCAAGGTCAACCCTTTTCAAGTGCCAGAGATAAATACTGGGCTGTTCCTGATCTCTGATTGGCACATCTTTGGTGTGAAGAATCATATGTCTTTGAATTAACTGCTATGACATTATTGTGAGTAACGTTGTTTAAAGATGGCGCATACCTCTTTTTCAATGGCCCATGGTGAGGCGTTCGCTGTGGAAAAACTGAACTGAGGCCATTTCTGCATGTTAAAACAATCAACTGTGCTGTACAGATGGTTTACACATAATCTTTTTCACACTTTGCATAATATACCAGACATACTCTTATGGTTTGGGTGGCCTCTTTAAGACGCAAACCCTCCAGCTGCACTCTAAATTTTCTGCCTTCCTGCCTTCTGCTTCTCCACCACCTAATCACTCAATTGGGGACCGAGTTCAGAGTATCTTTGCTAAATTCCTGACATAAGAGAGACAAGCTAAGGGGAATAGAGATATACTAGTCTCTCCACAACATGCTGACCAGCTTGATCTTAAATTGATGAGATGAGCCTCAAATTTATATAAGGTATTGAAGACATATTTAAAACTTTTACACATTAGTTGTCGTGACATGACGCTCCGCCCCCTTTCTGACGTAGAGCAATCCTCCCCCAATCAGTCCAGGGCACTTGTCAGCAACTGACCAATCAGCATTCCAAGTACTGTTTCCGAAAATATTGAGAGTATCTATCATAGAAAACACGCTGCACTCAGAGAGATTTGGAGGAAAATAATATATAATCACGGTCCCAGTTGTCTGTGGGTAACATTTATTCCCGACATCCGTTACCCAGAACGTGTGGAGGGCGGAATACAATTTATTACATTCCCAAAACCAAAAAGGAGTCTGGAATAACGCAAGAAATGGATCATGGACTGCAGCCCACCTCACGTCCAATTGAATGAAACTGATGGACGGAAACTACCAAGTTAGTCAGCACCACGAAGGTAACCGATAGTAAACATCCCAGCTTTTGTCATAACGACACTTCCTGTTAGCTCCGTGCTACCGGCTAACGGCTCCCTGCTAACAACTCACGGCTGACAGCTAAGCGTAAAATAAACACAACACAGTTAAATTAAAACAGCAATGCTAAACATCTAATCATTTCCAGATCAATGAGTAAAGGTAGTTATGCTGGAATTTATGCGTGTAGATTTCAACGGTAGCTCTATGGCAACATGTAAACAGACTGCGCTAAATGCTATATTGGCATTTAAACACCGTTTCATACTACTGTTTATTTCTAAGCATTTTCCTGAAGGCAGATTTTCACAAGCTGGTATTATTTAAGTCATTACTCACCCATTTTGTACGTGCAAAGTGCGTCCCACAGCGTCCGTACTCGCATCCAACCAGACTTTGTGTCCCTCGTTTCTCCTCGTGAGCTTTGACGTTGATTTCTTCTTTATTTCCCGCTAATAACCTTATAGACCTGACGTCGGACTAGTTAGGGAATTTTCTTACCTGCCGTCTTTGCCTCAGTGATGTTTTAAAAGACAAAAATGACTCAAAAAACATCTCGGGTAACACATTGTCTGCCATAATAACAGTTGGATTGTCGGAGGACAGGTCTACTTCCGCAAGGGGGCGGGGCCAGCTTCATGTCAATTATATTTATGCGAAAGCAAGGACACTAAGAGAGTTATGCACTACATGTAAGTTAAAAGCAGCACAATAAATGTCCCTTTGATCTTGTAAATGTAAAACACGGTAAAGTTTGACAAAATTAAAGTTGCGGTTTGACAAAATTGAAGTTGTCGTCAGACGTCCTGTGGCATTAAGCCCAGGTTATTAAAGATTTCTTTCTTTCTCTCGACTCAGCTTTAATGAGCCACCTCGTCTTGCTGATGGACTCCTTGGAAAATCAATATGCTGTCATTGATTTGCTGTTATAACTCATGGCCTTATTGTATGAGGTCTAAATGCGATGTACAGACGAGCTGTTCTTAGACATTATTTTTAGTGCTCAGGCAATTATTGTAGCCTACACAAAAGTGCACTCAAAAGAGAATAATCTTTCATCTCTTTTTCCTCTATACCCATCATAGAGGAAAAAATTATACTTGATTGCTGTTCTCCAGCTGCTTATTATGTTATTGTACACTTTTAATGAAACAGCAAGCTTTTGTAATTAAACTGAATTTACAACCACAAATCAGGGATGGGCAGTCAAC
The DNA here is from genome assembly GCA_903067095.1 of Girardinus metallicus. Taxonomy (NCBI): domain Eukaryota; kingdom Metazoa; phylum Chordata; class Actinopteri; order Cyprinodontiformes; family Poeciliidae; genus Girardinus; species Girardinus metallicus. The sequence goes on from CAEGAE010002991.1 coordinate 11,297, forward strand.
AAGCTAGTAATTAATCATCGTGATTATTGTCAACTAAGTTGTGTTATAAGTATTAAAGGCAAAGTGTGTTTTCTACTGATGCAGAGGTGCTTCAGTTTAACAGACTGGAGCTGTGTGAAGTGGGATTTTGAAGGTACAGCTCTTAATTGCTTTTGTGATATTGATCTTGTGTTGTAAGAAGATCAATACATTAAGCCTTGTCCACTAAGAGACATCCGAACAACCCGATCTATGATGAAGCTGAAACTTTTGCTTGGTATGCAGTAAACATAAAAAAAAGTCCTGCTAAGATAAAGCTCTGTTATGCTCTCATATACTGGAATGAAGAATGATTTCTGGTGATTTATACTGACGGTTACCAGCAGAAAACTGGGGGTGATGAGGATGGCGCATTAAAAACGGCACAGCGGGACAACAATAACGGTATAAAATAACTGGTAATGAATTATGCATATTCTCTCATCTAATCAAAAAATTTCAGATGCTGGTTGGTTGACACCAAAGTAAAGAAGTTTCCTATCGACGGTGGTGATGGATTCCTATTTCAGCTAAGCTACAGTATACATTCAAGCACACATAAAATGCTTACAAGTGTTTATTGAAGACCAGCTAAGAGAACTGATGAGCTCTGATTGCAACCTGCTTTTCTCTACTGCTGCATGATGTCCCAGTTGATTAGTCAGTATACTGGACAGATGAAGCAGCAGCACATTTTTCAAATCCTAACCACAACGTTGCAATGTCAACACATAACCAAATTCGTGCAAAACAGCAACCCGGTTATGCTCAAACTACCTGCCTCAATTCCTACCACAATCAAGTAACTATGTTACCTTCAGTTTTATAAAAATGTTGTTTATATCAAATATGACTTAGAAATTTGACTTTGTAATTTAGCGTCTTGAAATTGGGCCTCTGTCTCTTTAAAAACTCCTGCTCTTTCTGAAACTTTACCTTCAGCAAGTCATCACAATATCGCTCCTCTATTAACCCTTTAACAACATTTGTACAAGTGTTGCACCGGAAGTAGCTTCTTTAATGAGCTCAATAGATGCCCAGTTCTGCAAGGTGTTTGCTAATTGCTGCTGGCTAGTCTGAAGGAGTTGAGTGGGGAAGATTAAGGGGGGGCTGAGGGCAGTGCTGTGTGAGGCAGAAATTTGGAAGCTCCAAGGAGGAGCTGAGTCTTGATAAGGGATTAACCTTGAATTGTAAAAATGTTGAGAGAAAATCAGTTTTACATAATATTCCTCCTGTAGCAAACATGAACAACGACCCCAAGCAGGCTGTCAGACCAGAAATTGTCTTGAACTCAACAAAATCGATGTTATGGACTGACCACTGTGAAGTCCTGCTCTCAGTCCTGAGAAGCTTGTGAAAGTAAATCCAAAATGTTTTCCTTTGTCAGGTAGACAAAAAGGTAATTCTACCAATAGACTGATTTAAGCTCAGACAGTGAAAAAAGGATCTGGGAATCGACCATACTATTTCCACATTACCTCAGTGGGTGGATTTGTGTGCTGTTACTAGAATAAAATGGAAATTTTGTTCATTGTCACTTCCCTATTCCAAGAGTAAAATACTTCCTACAGCAGATTAACCACAAGCAAATATTTAAATTTTTTTCTGTGGAATCGGAAAACATGGAATCGGAAAACATGGTCTTCTTAAAAAGAAGGCCTAATTTCTTTGCAGCAAGCATTTTTTGCAGAGAGTTGTGCACATATGCTGACGGATGTTAGCAGACTGGGTTTTTTGTGTTGGGTTTGGTTTACTCTTTTATCTTTGACCTAAAGTCAAAGTTACATCCATTTTCTGTTCACCCTTGTCCCTTAATGGGGTCGGGAGGGTTGCTGGTGCCTATCTCCAGCTACGTTCCGGG